>JASTWF010001060.1:0-127000 GCA_030390025.1 Squalus acanthias | reverse complement strand
CGTTTTACTACTTTAAAGGCGCTATATAAATAAAAGTTGTTATTATTGTTGTTGCTTCCAGTATCGAGTCCCCTGCACTTGTGCCTATGAACAAACATGCTTCAAATAGTGAGACCCATGTCCCCGTGTCTATGAACAGTGGCGTTTCCAGAAGTGAGTCCTCTGTCCTGATGTCTATGAACAGTGGTGTTTCCTGTAGTGAGTCCTCTGTCCCGGTGTCTATGAACAGTGGTGTTTCCAGTAGTGAGTCTCCTGTCTCGGTGTCTATGTACAGTGTTGTTTCCAGCAGTGAGTCCCCTGTCCCGGTGTGTATGAACAGTGGTGTTTCCAGTTGTCAGTACCCAGTTGCAGTTTCTATGAAGAGTAGGAAGAGAGAAATGAGGAGCAGCAGTCGGGTGAGAGGGCATGTGGAGACACGCTTCTGGAATAACTGTCCCAAGGAGAGTCCTGGGAAAAATTCTTTGGTACAGGATAAATCTTCATTTAGAAAGACACGAATTAATCAGGGACAGTCAGCATGGATTTGTTAAAGGAAGGTCGTGTCTGGCTAACTTGATTGAATTTTTGAGGAGGTAACAAGGAGGGTCGATGAGGGGTGTGTGCTTGAGGTAGTCTATATGGATCTTAGCAAAGCTTTTTATAAGGTCTCGCAAGGCAAACTAGTCACGAAAGTAAAAGCCCCGGGGATCCAAGGCAAAGTGGCAAGTTGGATCCAAAATTGGCTCAGAGGCAGGTAACAAAGGTTAATGGTCGAAAGGTGTTTTTGTGACTTGAAGGCTGTTTCCAGTGGGGTTCCCCAGGGCTCAGTATTTAGTCCTTTGCTTTTTGTGGTATATATCAATGATTTAGACTTTAAAGTAGGAAGTATGATTGAGTAGTTTGCAGATGATACAAAAATTGGCCATGTGGTTTATAATGAAGAAGAAAGCAGCAGACTGCAGGAAGATACCAATGGACTAGTCAGGTGGGCAGAACAGTGGCAAATGGAATTCAATCTGGAGAAGTGTGAGTTAATGCATTTGGGGAGGGCTCACAAGGCAAGGGAATACACTATAAATGGTAGGACACTGAGAAGTGCAGAAGATCAGAGTGAACTTGGTGCGCATATCCACAAATCCCTGAAGGTAGCAAGGATAGGTAGATGAGGTGATTCAGAAGGCATACGGGATACTTGCCTTTATTAGCCGAGGCATAAAATATAAGAGCAGGGAGGTTATGCTTGAACTGTATAAAACACGAGTTAGGCAGCAGCTAGAATACTGCGTGCAGTTCTGGTCACCACATTACAGGAAGGATGTGAATGCACTGGAGTGGGTGCAGAGGATCTTGCCTGGGCTGGGGAATTTTAGCTATGAGGAAAGATTGGATAGGCTGGGGTTGTTTTCATTGGAACAGAGGGCGCTGAGGTGAGACTTAATTGAGATGTATAAAATTATGAGGGGCCTAGATAGAGTGGATAGGAAGGACCTATTTCCCTTAGCAGAAGGGTCAATAAGCAGGGGGCAGAGATTTAAAGTAATTGGTCTGAGGTTTAGAGGGGATTTGAGAAGAAATATTTTCACCCGGACGGTGGTGGGGGTCTGGAACTCACTGCCTGAAAGGGTGGTAGAGGCAGAGACGCTCATCACGTTTAAAAGTACTTGGATATGAAATTGAAGTGTCGGAACCTGCAAGGCTCCGGACCAAGTGCTGGAAAGTGGGATTCGGGTGGATATCCTCTTTGTCGGCCGGCACGGACATGATGGGCCGGGTGGCCTCGTTCTGTGCTCTAAATCTCTTTGATTCTATGATTCAATGATTTCCTGCTGTGAGAAATTTGTGACCACGGGTCAGAGAGAGCAGTGTGACAGCAATAAAATCCGAGCCATCTGAACAATAAAACAGCGCCATTATCACCGAGCTCGCCTTCAGAGCTACCGAGGCTCCCCTTAGAACACATACTGAGTCTCACTTTCACCGGGAAGCCCCACTCACCCCACCCATTGTTCTAACTACTTCCCTCCATATCCCGTATCAAGGTTCAGTAATCCAGACCAGCTGAAGAGTGTGTGAATGTGAGGACTCAGTGTGTGAGGAACCAGCATCCTCAGGGTTCAGTGATCCAGACCCAGCTGAAGAGTGAGTCAATGTGAGAGCTCAGTGTGTGAGGAACCAGCTTCCTCAGGGTCCAGTGATCCAGACACAGCTGAAGAGTGCGTGAATGTGAGGGCTCAATGTATGAGGAACCAGTATCCGCAGTGTCCAATGATCCAGACCCAGCTGAAGAGTGAGTGAATGTGAGAGCTCAGTGTGTGAGGAACCAGCATCCTCAGGGTCCAGTGATCCAGACCCAGCTGAAGAGTGTGTGAATGTGAGGGCTCAATGTATGAGGAACCAGTATCCGCAGTGTCCAATGATCCAGACCCAGCTGAAGAGTGAGTGAATGTGAGAGCTCAGTGTGTGAGGAACCAGCAGCCTCAGAGTCTAGTGATCCAGACCCAGCTGAAGAGTGTGTGAATGTGAGGACTCAATGTGTGAGGAACCAGCATCATCAGTGTCCAGTGATCCAGACCCAGCTGAAGAGTGTGTGAATGTGAGGGCTCATTGTGTGAGGAACCAGTAGCCTCAGAGTCCAGTGATCCAGATTGTTTCACACACCGTTGCCTGCATTGGCTATCTCTTAATCCGCCTTTGGTACAATCGATCACAGTCTTGAAACTGTAAATTGCCTCCCCCCCCGCCCCCCAGCTTCCACAGCCGCTTTGTGGAGAGTTCCAGTGCTTTGCTACACCTTACGTGAAAAAAATTCTGCCAAATTTCATCCCGGGATGACCAGTCTCTCATTGTTTAGGTCCTCTTGTTCTGTATCGTTCACCAGTGGAAACATTCGCTTCATCTACCATATAGAATATTTTAACTTTTTAAACACCGAATCAGTTCACCCCTTAATATGCTATACAAGGGAATACAAGCCATGTTTCTGTTACCTCTCCTCATAATTTAACCCTTTAAACACCGGCTGGCGGCTGCTGATCCCGATATTGTTGGTTAATGGGTCTTAGCGGTTGGTCTCTGTCTGATCGATACTTCTCTATATACCTCTCTCCGTCCTCACTCAATCTGTCCCTGTCATTTTCTCTCTCTGACTCTCTCCTAATCTCCCTTTCTCTCTTTGTCCCTGTCTCCCTCTCTTCATCTCTGCAACTCTCTTTCGCTCTATCTCTATCCCTTTCTCTATAACTCTCTCTGTCTCGCCATCTCTCTCTATCCCCTCTCTTTGTCTCTCTCTCCCTCTGTCTCACACTCTCACTCACTCTCTCTCTCTCTCTCTCGCTCTCAGTATCATACAGGACTGTTAGTGCTGAGTTATTCGTCACTTCCTGCTCCATAACATCCCAGGAACGTTTAGTGGATCACCAGTATTGATTGTAGGGTTTAATTGAAGTGAAGTAGGAGCAGCTTCTAACCGGAGCCTGGTGCTCGGAGATTGGGAGGAGCCGGTGCTCCTGCACCATGTCCACCTCTGGTCACCTTCCTTTTCTATAAGTGCAGAGCTGCCCGAGCCCAGAGATTGGGAGAAGGCGGTGCTCCTGGACCGGGTCTGTCTCGGGTCACCTTCCTTTCCCTTTAGTGCAGAGATGCCTGGAGCTCAGAGACTGCAAGGAGGCGGAGCTCCTGGACCGGGTCTGTCTCGGGTCACCGTGCTTTCCCTTTAGTGCAGAGTTTCCAGCGACAAAGACCCAAACTTCTTGCCAATGAACAATTTCCATCCTCAGATCATTCCTTCCTCCCTCCAATGTTCTTCTGTCCGGAAGGGACGGGCTTGTGCTGGGATCTAGTACCAAGGGCCCAGGAGCCTCTGCCACCTCCCGAAGCGATGATTTGTTTCATATGTGAGACTGGACACTGATTATCTGTGGGATCTTTAAAACTAAGGCACTTTGCTGACCAGTGCCATTCCGGCCTGACGAGGATCGGGATTTATTTCCACCATTTGAGGATTTTTTGTCAAATTATAAACATTTATTTCGAGACTGTGTTGATGAACTGACTCCAACAAGTGAAGAGAGGCGATCTCCCTCCAGCACCATCACCCAGGTCACTAGGAAACTCCCAGGAGCAGGATGTCTCACTGATCTTCGCTTCTCCAGACCGCAGCACTGAGATCAAGTGCAGTGTCCCCGCCCATCCGGAGCTCAGAGAAACTAACTCAGCACAGACCAGAGAGAGAACTCGGGCCCTTCCTTCTCTATATGGTGCAGTCCACACCAGATCCCACATCGATCCAATCATCGGGGCTCTCAGAGGCCGGCTTTATTAGTTTTAAATGTCCGCTTCCCCTTGTTACAATATCGGAGTTTAAAATGCCACCCTCCCTTTCAGCAGTTGTACCGTTCGGCCCGGGAACAGATCTGATCCCCGTGACCCAGAGGGAATATTGTCCACGTCCTGCCCTCACTGAGTTACCCAGCCCGGCTCTATCAGTGGGAATCACTGCGGGAACTGATCCCTGGGCTTTCTGCCGGCCCCACACTGCATCTTCATTCCTCTGAGGAAATGGACAATCCCCGCAGATCACAGCAGGCCCAGACTGAAATCACCACCATATTTACAACAGTTTGAGGAGTCCACTGCAGCGAGAATATGAGGATAAGACAATATTACCGAAATCACACTCGATAAACATCACTGAGCTCTGGGCAATATTCACCAACAGAAAAGATGCGGAACTTCCAACCGGCGAACGTCACATCCGGACATGTGACAGTCCCGTGTCTGCTGTTAACCAACCAAAATAAACCAGGGGTAAGCGGAGCGCCCTTAGGGAGGGGGAGGGGAATCCCGTTTTTAATCCACCTCCCCCAGGAACAACATTGCTGTTTCGTAAATTTCCATCCACTTATATTAATGGACCGAAACCTGTGTACTGGGAATTTGCCTTTTCCTGATCTGGGCTCCGCGATGCGGCCGGAAACAAAGAAGAGGAATTTGTCGCCCCCTGGTATGAGGGTCGGGAGAGTTGGGATGTGAACCCACCCCGATCAGAGTCTTCTACCGTACAGAGTCCGCTAGACAGTCACATTCCTCGGGTTACTTTTCACAAGCAATTTGGCGCTAAACTCTGAGTGTGGAATAAACAGAGGCCGCGGGTAAACGGACATCTGGTCATTGGGAGCAGCTTCCTCCGGCTCATACCGCCTTCCTCCCAACTTGCACTGTTTGGGGTCTCAGCGAGATCTCCGAGTGGATCTCCCGGGGCCCAGTCACGTGGGTCACTCTCTAAACCCGAAATGATGTCAGAATCAAAAGGTTAAAGTTTTAATGCAGCAACAAGGCAATCGGTCGGAATTTAATTCTATAATGCAATCCAATATTCGGGAACCAGAGGAAGCTAACCAGGAAGTGGGAAACGTTTTGTGCGGGCCTGATAGAAAACGAAATAAAATCCTGAGCATAAAACAGGATATCTTTACAATACAGTGACACAGCCTGAACATCGATGGGAAACATGTCGCTCGTGATTAATTTACATTTTATTTTTGAACAATATGTCAATGAAACTTTAGTCCGTTAATAGTATTTGTACAATGGTCCGGCTGCAGAGAACTCTGAACTCGGTGCTGTGATTTGAGTGATGTCAGAAATCCGGCAACACTGGCTGTGTGACGTCAGTATCATGGCAACATGGTGTGTGTGTGTGACGTCAGAAACCCTGCAACACGGGGTACGCGACGTCAGACACCCGGCAACAAGGTGTCTGACGTCAGAAACGCGACACACGGGGTGTGTGACGTCGGACCACGGCACAATGTTGTTGTTGTATTATTGTATAATTCAATGACGAGGCTCTGTGCGGTTTATCTTTCAATCTCTTTACTCTTTAGGGTAATCAGAGTCAAGGTGAGCGAAGGCTTTAAACCTCTCTAATAATTGGTTTGATGAACATTATTATACAACTTTTACAGATGGAGATTCCGACAACATTTAACTCAGTTTTACAACTCGAAAGTCAGAACGGACAATTTTTCTGCTTCGGGAGACGGAGAGGTTAATTATTTATAAAAACTGAAAATGCTGGAAATAATCAGCAGGTCAGGCAGCATCTGTGGAGCGAGAACCAAAGTTAACGATTTAGGCCCAGACCTTTCGAAAGAACACATTTCCTGAGCTGCTGAGAGTTTCCAGCATTTTCTGTTTTTATTTCCGATTTCCCGCATCTGCAGTATTTTGCTTTTGTCTGAGGTTAGTTATGTGTCAAACTTTTCAGCGGCTCAGGAAAGTGTCCCTGGAGCAGATTGAGCAGCATTCCCTGTGTCTCCGTGTTTCAGAGACGGATTCTAAGCTGAAAAAAACCAGAGAATGCTTGTAATCCTCAGCAGGTCTGTCCATCACAGGACTGATCGGAACTCGATTCCCGATACAATCAGTGAATCGTCTTTTAGAGACATCGAGAGAGAACAGGCAAAGAGGAGGGAACAAACGGCGGACTGGATTCCAATTCCACTCCCGCAAGTTATTACTAACAAAAAGCACCAAGAAATAGGAACAACAGACGGATTTCTTCGGATTTAAATGTTCGGGATTTAAACCAAGGATTTTTCCCCTGTTCCCAAATACCCCTCGAAGAATCGGGATATTTTTAAATGCGGGAAATACAGGAGGGGCAGGATTGCTGAAATCTCTGCGGCAGTTACTGATCCCTGGGTGGGATTATTTACCAGCCCGGGAGATTGATAACAGTGAAAGAGATCGTGGGCTGGAAACAGGACGGGAGCTCTTTTCAGTTCCTCCACATTAACTTTTATTTACAGAGCGAGCGGTGGAATTAACTTCAACAGTCAAAATGTACAGATTCGGTGCAAATCTGAAAACATCGAAACAGAAGAACAGGAGGAGGATATTGGACCCCTCGAGTCTGTCCAGTGACCCTAAACCCACAATGCCCAGAGTCAGTGACCCTAAACTCACAATGTCCAGGGGCAGTGACCCTAAACCCACAATGCTCAGGGCCAGTGACCCTGAACCCACAATTCCGAAGGGCAGTGACCCTAAACCCACAATGCCTAGGGTCAGTGACCCTGTAACCACAATGTCCAGGGTCAGTGACCTTGTACCCACAATGACCAGGGTCAGTGACCCTAAACCCACAATGACCAGGGTCAGTGACCCTAAACCCACAATGCCCAAGGTCAGTGACCCAGAACCCACAATGCCCAGGGGCAGTGACCCTGTACCCGCAATGACCATGTCAGTGACGCAAACCCACAATGCCCAGGTTCAATGACCCTGTACCCACAATGCCCAGGGTCGGTGATCCTGAACCCACAATGCCCAGGGTTAGTGACACTTTACCCACAATGCCCAGGGTCAGGGACGCTGTACCCACAATTTACAGGGTCAGTGACCCTGTACCCACAATGCCCATGCCTGGCCTGTGCTGAGTGAGATAGCCTCTCTCACCTGGTGTAGTCCTGAGCCCCACAAACAGAGCAGGAAGATCACAGTCTCCATTCCCGGTCTGTGTTAAGTGAGCTGATCCTCTCACCCAGTGAGGTACTGAGCCCCACACATGGAGCAGGAAGAACCCAGGCTCAATACCAGGCCTGTGCTGAGTGAGCTGCCCTCTCTCACCAGGTGTGGTACTGAGCCCCACACACAGAGCAAGAAGATCCCAGGATCCATTTCTGACTGTTCTGAGTGAGCTGCCTTCTCTTACCCGGTAAGGTACTGAGCCCCACACACACAGCAGGAAGATCCCAGGCTCCATCTCTGCCTGTTCAGAGTATGCTGCCCTCTCACACACTTTGTGGTACTGAGCCCCACTCACAGAACAGGAAGATCCCAGGCTCCATCACCGCCTGTTCTGAGTGAGCTGCCCTCTCTCACCCGGTGTGGTACTGAGTCCCACACGCAGAGCAGGAAGATCTTGGGTCCATCTCCACCTGTCCTGAATGAGCTGCCCACTCTCACACTTTGTGGTACTGATTCCCAAACACAGAACAGGAAGCTCCCAGGCTCCATGCATGGCCTGTGCTGAGTGAGCTGCCTTCTCTCACCCGGTGTAGTACTGAGTCCCACACGCAGAGCAGCAAGATCCCAGTATCCATCTACGCCTGTTCTGAATGAGCAGCCCTCTCCCACACTTTGTGATACTGAGCCCCAAGATTCCAAGCTCCATGTTCGACCTCTGCTGAGCGAGCTGCCCTCTCTCACCCGGTGTGAACTGAGCCCACGCATACAAAGAGAACAGGAAGATCCCAGGCACCATGCTCGAACTGTGCTGAGTGAGCAGCCCAGATGGTGGTGAATATTTGGAATTCTCTATCCCAGAGGGCTGTGGAGGCTCAGTCGTTAAGTATATTCAAGTCAGAGATCGATACATTTTTGAATATTAAGGGTATCAAGTGATCTGGGGATAGTTCTGGAAAGTGGAGATGAGACAGTAGATCAGCCATGATCTTATTGAATGGCGGAGCAGTCTCGAAGGGCCAAAAGCCTACTCCTGCTCCTATTTCTTATGTTATGTTCTTATGTTCTCTCACACACTTTGTGGTACGGAGCCCGACACATAGAGCAGGAAGATCCCAGGCTCCATTTCTAGCCTGTGCTTAGTGAACTGCCCTCACTGACACTCTGTGCTGTTGAGCCCCACACACAGAGCAGGAAGACACAGGGCTCCATGCCTGGCCTAGTGAGCTGCACTCTTTCACTCGGTGTATTACTGAGCCCCACACAAAGAGCAGAAATATTCCAGGCTCCATGCCCGGCCTGTGCTGAGTGAGCTGCCCTCTCTCACCCTATGAGGTACTGAGCCCCACATACAGAGCAGGAAGATCCCAGGCTCCATGCCCGGCATATGCTGAGTGAGCTGCCCTCTCCCACACTTTGTGGTACTGAACCCCAAGATCCCAAGCTCCATGTTCGACCTCTGCTGAGCGAGCTGCCCTCTCTCACCAGGTGTGGTACTGAGCCCACGCACACACAGAGCACAGGAAGATCCCAGAATCCATGCTCGACCTGTGCTGAGTGAGCAGCCCAGATGGTGGTGAATATTTGAAATTCTCTACCCCAGAGGGCTGTGGAGGCTCGGAAGTTAAGTATATTCAAGACAGAGATCGATAAAATTTTGAATATTAAGGGAATCAAGGGATATGGGGATAGTTCAGGAAAGTGGAGATGATGTAGAAGATCAGCCATGATCTTATTGGATGGCGGTGCAGTCTCGAAGGGCCAAATGGCTAGTCCTGCTCCTATTTCTTATGTTATGTTCTTATGTTCCCTCTCACCCGGTGTGGTACTGAGCCCGACACAAAGAGCAGGAAGATCACAGGCTCCATCCCCGGTCTGTGTTTAGTGAGCTTCCCTCTCTCATCCGGTGTGGTTCTGAGCCCCACACACAGAGCAGGAAGATCCCAGGCTCCATCTCCGCCTGTTCTGAATGAGCTGCCCTCTCTCACACTTTGTGGTACTGAGCCCCAAAAACAGAACAGGAAGATCCCAGGCTCCATGCCCGGCCTGTTCTGAGTGAGCTGCCTTCTCTCACCCGGTGTTGTTCTGAGCCCCAAACATAGAACAGGAAGATCCCAGGCTCCATGCTCGGCCTGTGCTCAGTGAGATGCCCTCTCTCACCTGGTGTGGTGCTGAGCCCCACATACAGAGCAGGAAGATCCCAGGCTCCAACCCTAGCCTGTGCTTAGTGAGCTGCCCTCCCTGACACTCTGTGCTGCTGAGCCCCACACACAGAGCAGAAAGACACAGGGCTCCATGCCCGGCCTATTCCCAGTGAGCTGTCCTCTCTCACCCTTTGAGGTACTGAGCCCCACACATAGAGCAGGAAGAATCCAGGCTCCATCTCCGCCTGTTCTGAGTGAGCTGCGTTCTCTCACCCGGTGTGGTACTGAGTCCCACACACAGAGCAGGAAGACCCCAGGCTCCATGCTCGACCTGTGCTGAGTGAGCAGCCCAGATGGTGGTGAATATTTGGAATTCTCTACCCCGGAGGGCAGTGGAGGCTCAGTCGTTAAGTATATTCAAGACAAAGATCGATAAATGTTTGAATATTAAGGAATCAACTGATATGGGGATAGTTCAGAAAGTGGAGATGAGGTAGTAGATCAGCAATGATCATGTTGAATGGCGGAGCAGTCTCGAAGGGTCACGTGGCCTACTCCTGCTCCAATTTCATATGTTATGTTCTTATGTTCTCTCTCACTCGTTGCGGTACTGAGCCCCACACCCAGAGTAGGAAGATCCCAGTCTCCAACGCCGGCCTGTGCTGAGTGAGCTTCCCACTCTCAGCTGGTATGGTACTGAGCCCCACACATAGAGCAGGAAGATCCCAGGCTCCATCCCCAGCCTGTGCCCAGTGAGCTGCCCTCTCACCCGCTGAATGGGGCCGGGCTCTCAGGCTGACAACAGGGGGTTTGAAGAGTTGCGGCAACGCCGCCACTGGCGGGAGCGGGGTACTGTTGCGTGTTTACATAGGAAGCTCCCATTGGAAACCCTGAGCCGGAGATTTACACCCGTGCCATGCGGGGATTCCCGGCCCCAAACTCCTTCTCCTCCCCGGAGTCCCCCCGTTAGATTATGAGCCGAGGCCGCGGGCCGGGACCAATGAGAGTGCGGGGGCGGGACAGTGCTGTTGAAGTGGAGCAGCGCTGAGAATTACATTTGTCATAGAGTCATAGAGTTATACAGCACAGAAAGAGGCCCTTCGGCCCATCGTGTCCGCGCCGGCCATCAAGCCCTGTCTATTCTAATCCCATTTTCCAGCACTTGGTCCGTAGCCTTGTATGCTATGGCGTTTCAAGTGCTCATCTAAATGCTTCTTGAATGTTGTGAGGGTTCCTGCCTCTACCACCCTTTCAGGCAGTGAGTTCCAGATTCCAACCACCCTCTGGGTGAAAAAGTTTTTCCTCAAATCCCCTCTAAACCTCCTGCCCCTTACCTTGAAACTATGCCCCCTGGTTATTGACCCCTCTACTAAGGGGAAAAGTTCATTTCTATCTACCCTATCTATGCCC
This sequence comes from Squalus acanthias, assembly GCA_030390025.1. Lineage (NCBI taxonomy): Eukaryota > Metazoa > Chordata > Chondrichthyes > Squaliformes > Squalidae > Squalus > Squalus acanthias. Next base: position 115,997 of record JASTWF010001060.1, on the reverse strand, counting down.
CTCATAATTTTGTACACCTCAATCAGGTCCCCCCTCAGCCTTCTCTGCTCCAAGGAAAACAACCCCAGCCTGTCAAGTCACTCTTCATAGCTGAAGCACTCCAGCCCAGGTAACATCCTGGTGAATCTCCTCTGCACCCTCTCCAATGCAATCACATCCTTCCTATAGTGTGGCGACCAGAACTGCACACAGTATTCCAGCTGTGGCCTAACCAGCGTTTTGTACAGCTCCATCATAACCTCCCTGCTCTTATATTCTATGCCTCGGCTAATGAAGGCAAGTATCCCATATGCCTTTTGAACGACCTTATCTACCTGTCCTGCTGCCTTCAGGGATCTATGTACATGCACACTAAGGTCCCTCTGATCCTCTGTCCTTCCTAGGGTCCTACCATTCATTGTGTATTCCCTTGCCCTGTTAGTCCTCCCAAAATGCATGACCTCACATTTTCAGGGTTAAATTCCATTTGCCACTGTTCTGCCCATCTAACCAACCCGTCTATATCGTCCTGTAGCCTGAGGCTTCCCTCCTCGCTATTTACCACCCCACCAATTTTCGTGTCATCTGCGAACTTACTGATCATACCTCCTACATTCATATCCAAATCATTAATGTACACTACAAACAGCAAAGGACCCAGCACCGATCCCTGCGGTACACCACTGGACACAGGCTTCCAGTCACAAAAACAACATTCGACCATCACCGTCTGCCTCCTGCCACTAAGCCAATTTTGGATCCAATGTGCCAAGTTGCCCTGGATCCCATGGGCTCTTACCTTCTTGACCAGTCTCCCATGATGGACTTTGTCAAAAGCCTTACTGAATCCATGTAGACCACATCAACTGCACTACCCCCATCCACACACCTAGTCACCCCCTCGAAAAATTCAATCAAATTGGTTAGACATGATCTCCCCCTGACAAAGCTATGCTGACTATCCTTGATTAATCCTTGCCTCTCAAAATGGAGACTATTTCTGTCCCACAGAAATTTTTCCAATAATTTCCTTACCACTGGTGTTAGGCTCACTGGCCTGTAATTCCCTGTTTTATCCCTAGTATACTGGTGCAACTATATTTCAGTGATGAACATTAAAGCGGGAACCGGACTGCAGAAAGTCAGAGGGTGAGAGAGCGGAGGAACCCGGTAGAGGGGAAGTAGTATAGGTCTGGAGGAGGTTACAGAGACAGGGAGTGGCGAGGCCATGAAGAGATTTGAATACAAGGTTGAGAATTTTAACATGAAGGGTTCTGGACCGGGAGCCAATGTAGGTCAGCGAGCACAGGGATGACGGGTGAAAGGGACTTGGTGCGAGTTAGGACACGGGCAGCAGAGTTTCGGATGAGATAAAGTTTATGGAAGATGGAAATTGGGAGGCCGGCCAGGGGAGCACTGGAATAGTCGAGTCCAGAAGTGACAAAGGCATGGATGAGGGTTAGAGCAGTAGACGAGCTGAGGCAGGGGCAGAGTTGGGCGATGTTACATAGCTGGAAATAGGCGGTCTTAGTGATGGAGTTGATATGTGGTCGGAAGATCATCTCAGTGTCAAATGGGATACCAAGGTTGTGAACGGTCTTGTTCAGCCTCAGACAGTGTCCAGGGAGAGGGATGGAGTTGGTGGATAGGGAACAGAGTTTGTGATTGGGACCGAAGACAATGGCTTCGGTCTTGCTCATATTTAGTTGGAGGAAATGTCTGCTCATCCAGTACTGGATGTCAGACAAGCAGTGTGACAATTTAGAGACAGTGAAGGGGTCGAGGGATGTGTTGCTGAGGTAGAGCTGGGTGCCGTCAGTGTACATGTGGAAATTGCCGCTGTGTTCATATGATGTCACTGAGGGGCAGCATGATGATGAGAAATAGGAGGGGCCCAAGGATAGATCCTTGGGGGACACAAAGGTAATAGTGTGTGGGCAGGAAGAGAAGCCATTACAGGCGATTCTCTGGTTATGGTTAGATAGATAAGAATGGAACCAGGTGAGTGAAGCCACACTCATCTGGATGACAGAGGAGAGGCATTGGAGGAGGATGGAGCGGTCAGTCATGTCAACCACTGTAGACAGGTCGAGAAGGATGAGGAGGGACAGTTTGACATGGTCACAGTCAATATGGGCCATTTCAGGGCTGTGGCAGGGGCGGAGACCTGATTGGAGTCTTTCAAACATGGAGTTGCAGGAAAGATAGGCATGGATTTGGGAGGTGAAAACACGCTCAAGGACCTTGGAGAGGAAATGGAAGTTGGGGATGGGGCGATAATTTGCTAGAACAGAGGGGTCAAGCGTGGATTTTTTAAGCAGGGTGGTGATGACGGCAGATTTGAATGTGAGGAGGACAGTATCTCCTTTAAGATGCTACTTAAAACCTACCTCTTTGAACAAGCTTTATGTCACCTGTCCTAATAGCTGATTATGTGGCTTGGTGTTAAATTTTGTCTGATAATCGCTCCTGTGAAGCGCCTTGTGATGTTTTATTATGTTAAAGGCGCTATGTAAAGGCAAGTTGTTGTTTATCGATATGGATATCAATATGAGAGTGTTTTGAATTAAGTATCCACAGCATATAACTCAATGCTTTATATGTATACTTCAAATCAGCATTTATATAATTTAAAACATTAAGTATGAATCAAATGGCCTATCTGTAACTCACAACATTAGAAATATAAATCCAAGCAACATGTATATAATCAAAGGCAGCCTGTGTACAATGTAACCGGGTATACTTATCTCTCAACATAGCGTATATCTGCAATATTGTATTTATAAGCTAACATTATCAGTGGAAACTATATATATATATGTGCGTGTGTAATTTAATGCAACATATCTATATATTGAAATGGCATATCTAAAATTTCAGAAAACAAGTCTAACTTTAAACAGTGGATGAATAATTTTAAACTGTGTATCTATTTAAACTGTTTGTGCCTATTTAAAGTAGTTTTCTTGTAATCGAAGGCTGCCACATTTACACACCATATCCATCATTTAAACCAGCATGTGGCTATCGATCGATATCATCTCATTTCAAAATACTTGTTCCAGTGTTTCTTCCTCTTTACGTGCCCAGGTTCAAGGTCACGGGACACTGACTGGTTCAATGGGAACAGGGGAGAACGGATAACTTTAAAATGGAGATTCAATCTTCACTCCCTCCAATAAAAGTGAGATGATGAGAATTGTTTTTTATACAGCGGGTTATTATGATCTGGAATTTACTGCCTGAAAGGGCTGTGGAAGTAGATTCAGTAGTGTAAGATTCTCAAAATTCACAGATCTCCCCCCAAAACTCCGAGAAAAACCCTAAAGAAAAGGACTTTGGACTCTTTTCTAACCACTTCAGGGTGATAAAATGTATTGGGCCTAACAGAGGGAGATTCAAGGTCAAAAAACAAGATTTGGTATTTTAAAAAGGCATGTTTGGCCTTGTAAAGGAAAAGGCTGCAACAGGAGATGGAATCAACCTCTGTAATAGACGGTTTGAGTATTGGAGTTAATCAAACTGTCTGGGAAACTGTTTAACGTCACTCAGCCCCTATCAGACAATTTACATTCTAACAATAGACCCACGGAAGAGCAGTCCCCACCTAAATTACAGGACCCATCCAAAACATGCATAAAACAAATCACCTCGCCCCACTCCATAGAAATCTCAGGCCCAGTCAGGAAACTCCAAACCTGAGCACAATGACTATAATCAAGTAAGAGCTCAACAGCTCATGGAACCCTCCCGAAACCACTTCACACATTCATAAACAATTTACTATTGACAAGCCCGCCAAAATCTTACAATAAACCGGGACTGATTTGGCGCGCAGATTAGGAGGCCTCAATTAGTATAATTGAGGGCCTGTTTTCTCAAGAAGACAGTTCAGCAGTTACACAGTTACAACAAATTCTCTACAAGCTCTACAGTTCTCGGCAGTTCTCAGGAGTTCATCGTGTTCGAAGAAGTTCACAGTTCTAGAAGCAGGTCAACAGACAAGAAGAGACCAGAGCAACAGTTCCAGTGACCATCAGACACCTCGCGGCAACAAGGGCCTTACGAAACAACCAACCGAATATTACCACCAACCAACCGGGTAATATTGGGCCACCGCGACCAAAGAAAACCAACTCGGGAGAAAACCGAAGATTCGCAAGTTTTCCACTCTGCAATCTATTCCTGACTTACCCCTGGGTAAGATTTTTACTTAACAAGACTGTAAACCCTATCTCTAACAGAAGAAAAGTGGGTACTCACCCGATAAATCCAATACACACCCTGCCGCATCAGCGGACTCGCAAAGACTGACCAGACTCGCAGTCGAAGTCCTCTACCACGTCCGGGGTATGGCAGGCACCAACCAACACACCCAGCGAACCCCGAAACCGCGAACCAGCTCAACTGTCAAGGATTCGTTTGGTGAGCATTATCCCTGGTCCTCTAGAGCCCAACTTAGCTAGTAAAGTGGGATTGGGAGGGGTGAGGTATTTTTCTACTGTAATTTCCCTCGTGTGTATCGAAGTGTACCCCATTTTATTAGAGTGTTAAGATTGTTGTGTTATATTTTCTCTCTAGAATAAAGATCGAAGTTTCTTGCACCAAAACCAGTTGTCTGCTGCATTTTTTGTCACAACCCCCAAATAAGTCCAAGGTCAAGAACCAAGGGCGTGGGAGCGATTCGAACCGCTCAGCAATCAGAGGTGAAGCTGACACACACCTCCACCCCCTACAGTAGCAACTTAAAAAAAGGAATTGGATATATATCTGGAAGGGGAGAAACTTGAAGGGCTTTGCAGAAATAGCAGGGGAGTGGGACTAATTAAGAGCTCTTTCAGCGGGCACAGGCACGATGGGCCGAATAGCCTCCTCCTGTGTTGTATCATTCCAGGAATATTGAGGTGTAATACTCTCTGCTACCAAGAGGTGACGCCATTGCCTAAACCATCACCACTCCCCCTAGAGGATTGTTGGTGACATGCAGCCAGCTTGACCCTTCCCATTCAACAGTAACTCTGGTAACATTAGTGATTAATTTACATTGATCTCTCCTTTCTTTCTCCCCCCTCACCCTCCGCAGGTACAGACTGTCGCTGAGGGTCGGGATCCACAGACCTGGGCTGCATTGGGATAAATGTTTCATTCTCAGACTGGCAATCAGTAACTAGTGGTGTTCCACAGGGGTCAGTGCTGGGTCCCCAACTCTTTACAATCTATATTAACGATTTGGAGGAAGGGACCAAGTGTAACATATCAAAATTTGCAGATGATACAAAGATGGGAGGGAAAGTAGTGAGTGAGGAGGACATAAAAAACCTGCAAGGGGACATAGACAGGCTAAGTAAGTGGGCAGAGATTTGGCAGATGGAATACAACACTGGAAAGTGCGATGTGATGCACTTTGGCAGGAAAAATCCCAGAGCAATTTATTATCTTAATGGCAAGAAACTGGAGAGTACTGAAGTGCAAAGGGATCTGGGGGTCCTGGTGCACGAAACTCAAAAGGTTAGTATGCAGGTGCAGCAAGTGATTACGAAGGCAAATGGAATGTTGGCTTTCATTGCTAGGGGGATAGAATATAAAAATAGGGAGGTATTGCTTCAGTTGTACAAGGTATTGGTGAGACCGCACCTGGAATACTGCATACAGTTTTGGTGTCCTTACTTAAGGAAAGACATCCTTGCTCTCGAGGCAGTGCAAAAAAGGTTCATTCGGTTAATCCCGGGGATGAGGGGGTGGTCATATGAGGAGAGGTTGTGTAGATTGGGACTCTACTCATTGGAGTTCAGAAGAATGAGAGACGATCTTATTGAAACATATAAGATTGTGAAGGGGTTGGATCGGGTGGATGCGGGGAGGATGTTCCCGATGACGGGTGAGACTAGAACTAGGGGACATAGTCTTAGAATAAGGGGCTGCTCTTTCAAAACTGAGATGAGGAGGAACTACTTCACTCAGAGGGTGGTAGGTCCATGGAATATGCTGCCACAAAAAGCTGTAGAAGCTACATCATTAAATAAATTTAAAACAGAAATAGACAGTTTCCTAGAAGTAAAGGGCATTAAGGGTTACGGGGAGCGGGCAGGAATTTGGACATGAGTCTAGGTTCGGATCGGTCATGGCCCTGTGGGTAGTGGAGCGGGCCCAGGGACCGTGTAGCCTGATTCTGCTCCTATTTCGTGTGTGCAATTCTGTTAGATGCAGGAGATGGTTCTGTGATAGATAGTAGATTGGCGGTTAGGATCAGATCAGCCATGATCTTATTGAATGGCGGAGCAGGCTCGAGGGGCCGATTGGCCTACTCCTGCTCCTATTTCTTATGTTCTTATGTTCTTATGTTATCACTGGTACCTCACCTCAAGGGCCTGATCTCCTGTGTCAGCCCAGACACTCAGTGTCAGCTCCTGCCAGCAGGGAGCACTGCTGACCAGGAGTGATAGAAAGAGACAGAGGGGGAGATAGAGTGAGAGAGGGAGAAAACAAAGGAAAGAGAGATAAAAACATAAATATAGAGACAGTGAAAGATTGAGAGAGAAAAACAGAAGGAGACAGAGAGAGACAGAGGGAGAGACCGAGAGAGAGACAGAGAGTGAGACAGAATGAGAGAAACCAAGGGAGAGAGTGAGAGACAGAGAGTGAGAGAGATTGAGGGAGAGAGATAGATAAGGGGAGAGAAACATAGAGAAACAAAGAGATTGCACAGAGAGATAATTTGAGAACAGAGTAAGAAGAGGGAGAGATAGAGGAGGGGTCTTAGAGAGAGTGACAGAGAGAGGGTGACAAAGACAGAGAGTGATAGAGAGAAAGAGAGAGAAAAATAAAGAGCGAGTTAATGGCAGGGAGAGATACAGAAGGAAGGGGACATGGAGAAAGAGAGAGACAGAGACAAGAGGGAGAGAAAGATAGACAAGATGTAGCGACAGAGGGATAGTGAGAGAGAGACAGAGACAAGAGGGAGGGAGGGAGAGAGATACAGATACACTGAGAGATACAGATACACTGAGAGACACAGACAGAAACAGAGATAGAGGGCAGAGAGAGACAAAACGAGAGAGAGAGAGAAATGGGCAGAAAGACAGAGAGATAGAGAAAAATCACATGAGAGTGAGAGAGTAAAGTGGCAGAGTGAGAGAAAAACAGAGAGAGAGACAGAGAAGGATGCGAGTGAGAGGAAAATATAGAGAGGGGAGAGACAGAAAGGGAGAAAGAGAGAAAGACAGAGATAGAGAGAGAGAAAGTGAGAATGAGAGAAAGGGACAGTTAGAGTAAAGTAGAGGGACAGGCAGAGAATGAGGGAGTGAGAGGGAAATATAAAGAGAGTGAGAGAGAGAAGGGGAGAGAGACAGAGAGAAACAGAGAGAGAGAAACAGATTGAGAGAGAGAGAATCACAGAGCAGAGAGAGAGGGAGAAAAGAGGGAAGACAGAGAGAAAGACAAGGAGAGATACAGTAGGAAAGAGACAGAAGGAGAAAGAGCGAGAGACTGATGGGGCTGAAAAATAGAGACAGAGATAGAGAGACTGCGAGAGAGATAGAGGAAAGGGAGAGATGGAGAAAAGAGGGAGAGAAAGGTAGACAAAATAGAAGGACAGAGGGAGAGTGAGTGCAAAAGAGAGAGAGAGAGAGATGGAGACTAGAGGGGGAGACAGAAAGAGAAACACAAAGACACAGAAAGACAGTGATAGAGGACAGAGAAATAAAGAGTGGGAGAGAGAGACGGGGCAGAGAGAGAGATAGAGAGAAAGGGGCAGAGATAGAGAGAAAGTGACAGAAAAAGAGACAGAGTGAGACAGAGTGAAATGGAGATAGAGAGAGAGAGAGGGACAAGAGAGACAGAAAGAGAGAAAGTGAGACAGTGAGAGATAACAAGAGAGTGAGAGACAGAGCGAAATGGTAATAGAGAGTGGTGAGAATGTGGAACTCGCTACCACAGGGAGTGGTTGCAGCGAATAGTATAGATGCATTTAAAGGGAGGCTAGACAAGCCTATGAGGGAGAAGGGAATAGAGGGTTATGTTGAAAGAGTTAGATGAGTGAAGACGTGAGGAGGCACGAGTGGAGCATAAACGCCGGCATCGACTGGTTGGGCCGAATGGCCTGTTTCAGTGTTGTATATCCTATGTAATCTTATATAGAGAAAGGGGCAGGGAGAGAAACAGATACAGAGAAAGTGAGACAGTGAGAGAGAAAGAAAAATGAGAGAGAGAGCGTGAGGGGCTCAAAAGTAGAGACAGATAAAGATAATGGGGGAGAGGGAAAATAGAGAGAGAGAGAAAAACAAAGAGACAGACAGAGAACGGAAGAGAAGGAGAAAGAGACAGAGTGACAGAGACAGAGGGAGAGGAGAGATAGATGGGACGAGACAAGCGTGGAGAGATAACTAGATAGAGACAGAGGGAGATGTGCTTCCCTCTTTGTTCTGTAAATTCTTGTGTGCTGTGGCCCTGTCAGCAGATAATGATCCTTTGGCAATCATTTTTAATACTGGGTGTGATCTCAGGTCTTTTATCCCCAATAATAGCAGAGAGCTGAGTTGTTGACAGCTAAACAGAAGACACTTGTTGGTAGAACAATGGATGTGTTGCAGGAAGAAAGTAGTTTAATGTAAATACACTGGGACAACAAAATCAGGAATTGATATCTCGACAGGGAGGGGGTATCACAGAGTGGGTAAGTGCTACTGACCGCATCCCCCAGGATCTGCGGGGCTGGGCTCAGTCACACACTCACCCTAGGGGTGGGACTCAGTCCCACATACACACTGGTGGGTGGATTCAGTTCCACACTCACACCTGGGGGTTGGGGCTCAGTCCCACACAAACCCTGGGGGTTGGGGTCAGTTCCACACTCACACCTGGGGGTTGGGGCTCAGTCCCACACACACCCACTGGGGGTTGGGGTCAGTTCCACACACGCCCCCTGGGAGTTGGGGTCAGTTCCACACTCACACCTGGGGGGATGGACCTCAGTCCCCCACACACCCTGGGGGTTGGGGTCAGTTCCACACACACACCCTGGGGGTTGGGGTCAGTTCCACACACACCCCCTGGGGGTTGGGGTCAGTTCCACACACACACCCTGGGGGTTGGGGTCAGTTCCACACTCACACTTGGGGGGAAGAACCTCAGTCCCCCACACACCCTGGGGGTTGGCTTCAGTTCCACACACACACCTGGAGGATTGGACTCAGTCCCACACAAACCCTGGGGGATTGACCTCAGTCCCACACACACCATGGGGACTGGGTCTCAGTCCCACACACCCTGGGGGTTGGGGTCAGTTCCACACACACACCTGGGGGATGGGACTCAGTCCCACACACCCTGGGGGTTGGGGTCAGTTCCACACACACACCTGGGGGTTGGGTCTCAGTTCCACACACACACCTGGGGGATGGACCTCCGTCCCCTACACAAACACCCTGGGGGTTGGGTCTCAGTTCCACACACACACCTGGGGGATGGGACTCAGTCCCCCACACACCCTGGGGAATGGGTACGGTTCCACACACACACCTGGGGGTTGGGTCTCAGTCCCACATGCACCGAGGGATGGAATCATTCTATCCGGCCCGCTGGATGGGACAGTAATAGAAAGCGAGCCGGAGCTGGAGCTGCACATTAGTCTATCCACTTTCACTTCTCGTGGGTCAGAGACTGACCTGAACTGCAGCCAAGGAACACACATTAATACTTAATTCAATTAATCAATTCGTAAAAGCGATTCTCCCGAGCCTGGTTTTAAAAGTATCCGTTCTATGATTCTGGGCCCCAATGGCGAAGGTCCGTACACAAAATGCCCTGTCCATTTTAGAGTCGAGTCACGGCTGCTCATCTCGATGACTCTTTCACTGAAGAACGAGAGCGGCGCTGCGTCTTTCCTCTCCCGGTACCCAGAGTACGACGACAGGGGGATTCTCATCACCGTCTTAGACACGGGAGTGGATCCCGGAGCACAAGGACTCCAGATACTGGCACGCGATTGTACTTCAGGCCTTGTGAGGCCTCGGGCTCCCGTACTCAGCACACTGAAAAGAGAACACCTCTCATGTGGGAGGCCCCACAGACTCGAGCCGCTCTGCCAAACAGCCACGTAGACTCTCAGTACAACATATAATCGATCGAGCAATCAGTGCATTCATTTAGTAACAGAAGATTTTACTATTTTACACTACATTGTGTATTTATCATAGTATCTGATTACTATCTGAATTTATGTTAATAATTATTGGGAGGGTAGAAGTGGGAGCGATGATCAACACTATGAGTTGGCCTGTTTCACAATTACCAATTTAACTCTTTGCTCTCACCAATGACTGTTAGTGGGGTTATTAATTCTTGCACAATTATTCCCTGTTTTAATATTATCCCAATTAATTAGCATAGTGGAGGCATATACAGCGGACCCGGGTATATTGGACATTGCATAAGAACATAAGAACATAAAAATATGAGCAGGAGTAGGCCAATTGGCCCCTGGAGCCTGCTCCGCCATTCAATAAGATCATGGCTGATCTGATCCTAACCGCCAATCTACTATCACAGAACCATCTCCTGAACCTAACAGAATTGGACACACGAAATAGGAGCAGGATCAGGCGACACGGCCCCTTGTCCCACTACGCTACCCACAGGGCCATGACCGATCCGAACCTAGACTCATGTCCAAATTCCTGCCCGCTCCCCGTAACCCTTAATTCCCTTTACTTCTAGGAAACTGTCTATTTCTGTTTTAAATTTATGTAATGATGTAGCTTCTACAGCTTTTTGGGGCAACATATTCCATGGACCTACCACCCTCTGAGTGAAGTAGTTCCTTCTCATCTCAATTTTGAAAGAGCAGCCCCTTATGCTAAGACTATGCCCCCTAGTTCTAGTTTCACCCATCATCGGGAACATCCTCCCCGCATCCACCCGATCCAAGCCCTTCACAATCTTATATGTTTCAATAAGATCGCCTCTCATTCTTCTGAACTCCAATGAGTAGAGTCCCAATCTACCCAACCTCTCCTCATATGTCCATCCCCTCATCCCAGGGATTAACTGAGTGAACCTTCTTTGTACTGACTCGAGAGCAAGTATGACTTTTCTTAAGTATGGACACCAAAACTGTATGCAGTATTCCAGGTGCGGTCTCACCAATACCTTGTACAACTGAAGCAATGCCTCCCTATTTTTATATTCTATCCCCTTAGCAATGAAAGCCAACATTCCATTGGCCTTCTTAATCACTTGCTGCACCTGCATACTAACCTTTTGAGTTTCGTGCCCCAGGAACCCCAGATCCCTTTGTACTTCAGTACTTTCCAGTTTCTTGCCATTTAGATAACTTGCTCTACTATTTTTCCTGCCAAAGTGCATAACCTCACACTTTCCAGTATTGTATTCCATCTGCCAAATCTCTGCCCACTTACTTAGCCTGTCTCTGTCCCCTTGCAGATGTGTTATGTCCTCCTCACTCACTACTTTCCCTCCCATTGCACTCACTGTTTTTAATTTAAGCCCTTTTCCCCTATGCCATGAACAATTTAAGTTTATTGTCATGACTGGAAGAGGCTTGTTGAGATTGATGTCGTTAGTCAGTCCCAGTGATAAATAGCACTCGGGGATGAAATGTGAATTATAATGGTGCATTACTTGTGGTCATTCTCAAGTGAAAGTTCACAAACTCTGTCGGCGTCTTGGCTTTTCTAAGGAGTGATCGCATGTTGACAATGAACAAGCCCAATTTGATGGCTGACCTGGGGTGCAATTTGCGGATTAAATCATTTTCAGAATCACCTAATTATTTGCCAGCGAGGTTTTCAAAAGCATGAAAGTAGCACTTTCATGTACCATTTTTAAAGGTTGTATCACTGATTTTATCCTTGATTGTGCCTTATACCATGTTTATAATTGCCAGTGGAAGCAGTCAATCTCTCATTTTCCACTATAAGAATGAATTGAGACCATTTGGAATAAACAGACCGAGCACTTTTCAAAGTGACTCGTGACCCTGCATCATGTTGGTTAGCCTGTTAATAAGTGTTGTTATTTTTAGTCAGTGTGGAAACGACATGAAGGGTTCTTTACACAATAAATGCCAGAACGAATTTTACTGGTAGCTGTGGTGAACACAATTCATTTTATTTGTGCCGCAATGTTCCCTCTAATTATTTTTTTATGGGCGGTCCCTTTAAATTTGCTGTATCACTTCCAGCGGCAGGAGCTGGTGAGCGGCCTGCACGTGACCTCGCCATTGGCCCGCGGCCGCGCACCTTCGGGGGAACATTGGTGTGCGGCCCTCAACAGCTCCACAAAACTTGTTAACCGGCCCTCCAGCCCAACTAATGGCCCACCCCTGCTCTACACTGTCCCATCAAAGACTCCCAGGGGTAGATATAGTACGGGTTAGATACAGTGTAAAGCTCCCTCTGCACTGTCCCATCAAACGGTCTGTGGGTCTGATGCAAAGTATGTCAGTTTCCAATCTGTCTGAATAAACCTGTTCAACTGAGATATCCTGAACCTCGAACGGTCAGAGTGCTGACACTCTGGGACGCCTGTCTGATCTCAGTACCTTTCTGAATGTGTTATTAGGAACTTGCAGAGATTCCCTGCAGCGGTTTCCTCTTCCCATTTCCTGCGATTTCCACCCTTCTCCCAGCCTCATTCCACTCCCGAACCCCTTGCCCTCGGACACACTGATCCTAAAGAGAAACGAGACACGAATGTGGAGCTGTGATCAATGCAGTAAGTTTTATTTCTGAGTACAGCCCATTATTCTGACAGCAGTAATACAGGGTCAGGGGTTACGGGACCTAAACAATCAAATAGAGCCTGCTTCCCGTGAAGGAAGGTTTCATTCAGTGAGAACGTGGAGAGCTCGGGCTGGTGGGAATCCATCACTGGATCTTTCACTGTTTCGGTTCGCAGCATTGGAACCCAGGGAGTTGGATTGGTGATTCAACGGATACCTCGTCTGTATTGCAGGCGCCGTGACGATACACTCCTCCAGTACACCCGGAGTGGATCACTAAAATCCAAAAAGAAGAATGAATTGATTGATGGTTCTGTACACAGAGGGAGGGAGAACAATGAGAAAACATGAAACTGAGTCTGTCAGTGTTACTGAGACTGACTCTGACCCACACATGGACCTTAACTCTTTTAGACTTAATGAAACTCCACACCGCTCCCCCTCCCCCGACCTGTACAGACTCACTCTTTGTCCTGAAGGGCAGCCCAAGGGGTTTTCCTCAGAATGGAGCCCACCACACTCGCTATCTGAGACCAGGGACACAGAGAAATTGGATCTGACATTGATATAGAACCTTTCCCGGCACCAGAAGGGCCCAAAGAGTTTCACAGACCATGGATTGTTTCTGAAGTGCTGACACTGTTTTGTAGGAAACGCGGCAGCCAATTAGCTCACAGTAAAGTCCCACAAACAGCAAATGAGATTTGACAGTATGGGGAGTCTCTGCTCATGTTGCTTGAGAGAGTGATGTCGGTCCAAGACACCGGGAGAACTCCCAGCTCTTCAAATAATGTCACCAGATGTTTCCTGCCCCATGGACAGGTAGACAGGGTCTCCGTTTAACATTTCATCCACAACACAACACCTCCAACAGTGCAGCCCCCCAAGTGCTGGGCTGTATGTACTGGACTGGGGCATCAACCCACAACTTGTTCACTCAACTCCCAACTGATCCAAACTGACACCCAGCTACTGACAATTGATCATTTCACCGCTTGCCTCCTCTACTTAGACCGTGTTCTAACATCCCGATCTCTATGAAGGCTGCAGAATTATTCCAATTAAAAACCTGTTTTGAAACCCTTTCGATCCCATTCCCTGCCCTCCTGTTATGAAAAGCTGACTCATGTCTGGGGACCAGTTCCACAGACACCTCCAGTATCGCTCCCAATTCACCATTCTTCAACTGTGAGACTGGACAGTGTGTGTGGGGGAGAGGGACTGAAGGAGCTCCCGCTCCTGTCCTCACAGAGTCCGCACTCTCTCACTTTGCAGCGGGTAGCAGTGATCGGGAGCAGCAACTGGGAGTTCCCCCTCCATAGTACCTGGGTACTGAGGCCAATTACAGACTCTCCCAACCGGGTCCATGCTCCGGCTGAGATCCGCCCACTCGGCACCGGCCAGTAATTTGTGCTTTAATTGCTGGTCTGTTTGGATCAGCAAACACCCACCATTCCCTCGACCCACTGAGGTACCCGCTGAATGTTCGGGGGATTTACCCGTGGAACTGGTTCAGATTAAATTCTTCACACGTTCTTACAATCTCACAATCACCTTCACTCAACCAATCAAACCGTGATATTCAAACAGAGAATAAAATAGTTTTTAAAAATAAAACTGTCTGAACACTGGCTGCGGAGAGATCAGAGAAATTTACAAACCAAAACTTCTTGCTCTTCTTCCGAGCCCCCCTACAGGAGGGCCGGCCTGAGTCAGCACCAGGAATCCAAGAAGCAAGAGGAGAGTTTTCATCATCATCTTCTGCGGCATTTTCCAGAGTCAGGTTCAGGCGGCTGGAGTGGAAATGTTCTGACTCCGGACTCAGAGTTTGCTGCATTTATAATCACACACACGGGGAGTGGCTCTGCTCTCTGGAGATATCCTGGGAAAAGGCGTTTCCTTTCTGTGTGACGTGGATCAGTTGGCAGCTGGACCCAGTTGGCAGTTCTCGATCTTTCAGAAGACAAGGTTGTGTGTTTGGGCCCAACTCCAGGTCTTAACTCCTGAGCTCAGCTGGCATGATGCGGCAGGTACACAAACATTCTGGGAATCAGGCGGGGAAGTGGAGTTGAGGTCGAAGATCAGCCATGGTATTTTTGAATGGTGGAGCAGATTCGAAGGGCCGTATGCCCTACTCCTGCTCCTAATTCTTATGTCCTTATGTTCTTAACGGGACATTTAACCCATCAAACCTAGGCATAGAAATTGGATATGGCCCAAAAACGGGCGGTGTCATGGCCCAGTGCTATTTGGCTGCGCCCGTTCAAAGTGGTCCAGGCAGCCTGCAAAATTCATGCTCCCTGCTCATTTACATGATTGTAATGCTGATCTCAGTGCTAAACACGCTGCTGATTGGCTTACCGCTCAACAGGTGGGCCAATATCGAGTGCAGTCTAATGGACTGTAATGTCTGGCCTTGTCTTTCTCCACTACTTAAAGGGGAGGTGCTTTGATGCAGCAGCACCTCATTGTCGTTGGAGTAGGAGTTGTTATTGCAGTTGGACCACAAGGCTCAGCAGCAGCAAAGAGAACGAGCCACAAGGTTCTCCGATACGGCTCTGGAGGCATTGGTAGTGGCAGTGGAGAGGAGGCGGGCTGTCCTGTTCCCGCACGGTGGCAGGAAGCCATCAGTGCACACTTTGAGAAGGCTGTGGCAGGAGACAGCTGGGTACGTCACGGCCAACAGTGTCGTGTCACGGCCAATAGTGTCGTCCCGCGGACATGGACCCACTGCCGCAAGAAGTTTAATAACCTCACACGGCAGGTCAAGGTGAGTGAAGGCTTCAGTAAATGCCAAATCCCACCATCTGCACCACAAGCCTCAGACACAGCTCAATGCACCACACCCCCATCACTCACCTACCTATCACCACTCAGACCTCACAATCATAGCTTCACATCACCCTCACAACCTTACCACTGCTGCAACACTCACAGCCACATCTCACACCTTGCACACACCGACAGCTATTCAACTGTGGCAGACACATCACCCAAACACTCACTACACTCACTGACACACTTCCCTTTCTCTTGCAGGCCAAGGTGGCTCACAACCACCGCAAGCAGCGGCAGACGGGAGACGGCCAAGCCGCTGTACAGACCTTTGCCAACTGGAGGAGACAGTGCTCGACATCATTGGAGGGGAAGTCACCGAGGCCGCGACAACGGGGAAGTTGAAGCCCTTGGGGACAATAACGCTAAGATCATTCCTAATCCTCCTTCTCACATCCCACAGCCCCTCATCCCACAACCTCTTCTCACTTACTAGCTGCTGATGCTGTATACATGGATATCTTGCTTTCCCCCCTCCCCTCACCATAACCTGACTCTTGTGCCTTTCTGCTTTCAGATGACCAAGATCTGCCACCCGCATAGCCTGTCCCCGAAGTCATGGAGATGAAGAAGATGGCACACGAAACTGCATCTGACACCAGCTCAGAAACTGGCACTGCGCAGAAGGTAGAGGGCAATATAGATACAGGATCTGCACATGGTGCCAAGAAACACACACACACAAACATGTACAGACACTGCCATGCATACACGTACAGACAGACACAGAACACATGCATGTCCAGATAGGCACACAGAAATATGTAGACATTGCTATGCATACATGTACAGACAGTCACATAACACACGCACGTCCAGATAGGCACACACAGACTGAGCAGGAGGGAGAGGGTTAAGGTTGTGGGTGGATTGAAATCAGTGACAGAGAGAGAGAGATATTAAACAGGCTTCTAAATGCACTTGTTCGGCACGTAACAGCCAGTCTCCCAATTTCAAGCCTAATGTGGTACAAATCTGACCTCTCACCACGGACTGTTTGAATTCCCCACATTCATTTTACACAAGACCTTCAGATCGGATGGGGTGAAATGTCAGAGTTTTGACCCTCTGACACCCAGCCCATTACTGAAGACTGTTTCGAGTGTTGTACCGTGTCTATTCAGAATTCACCGTAGTATTACATCGAATTTACAGCACAGAAACAGGCCAGTAGGCCCAACAGGTCCATGCCGGTGTTTATGTTCCACACGAGCCTCCACCCACCTTACTTCACCTCACCCTATCATATCTTTCTATTCCTTTCTCCCTCATGTACTTATCTAGCGTCCCCTTAAAGGCACTCTGCTATTCACCTCAACTACTCCATGTGACAGCAAGCTCTACATTCTAACCACTCTCTGGGTGAAGAGGTTTCTCCTGAGTTCATTATTGGATTTATTAGTGAGTATCTTATATTTATGACCTATTATGACTTATATTTTTTACTTCTTTCCCAGCCTCTTCTAATTCCCTTTTGTCATCCTTTCATTTATTGTCACTATACTCAGTGTCTGCCTTTTTCTTTAATTTTAATTTTGCCCTTATCTCTTTATTCATCCCTGGTGTTTCATTATTTGTTAGTTTGTTCTTGTTCATTTTAGTGGAATATATTTCTCCTGAACTCTATTGATCACCTTTTTAAATATTTCCCACTGCTGTTCTCTCTCATTGTCTGTCTCTTCTGTTCCAGCTTATCTTCACTAGCTCCATTCACATCACCTCAATCAGCTTTTTCCAAACGATTATTTTTGTCTTTCTCAATCATTATTACTAAGTTGTGATCGATACTCTCCAGATTTTCACCTAAGCTCACTTCTCTTATCTGCTCTGGTTCATTTCCCATTGTAGATCCATCAGTGATTCCTCTCTCGTTGGGCTAATTACGTACTGAGTAAGAAAGGAGTCCTGAACTCACTGTAAATACTCCATTCCCTTTTCCCCTTTCGCTACCTCTTCTTGACAGATTATTTGGTGTTGTTGAAATCTATTATTATTATATGTATTTTTCACATTTTATAGGTTTGCTGACATATTTTTCCTTCAATTCCCTTCCACTGTTACGTGATCTGTAGAATAACATTTTCAGTGTTATTTTAACCTGCCTTGGATACCTGCTCTCCTGAGGCATCCTATGAATATACGCTCAGCAGATCAGCAGGAATCGCTTGGCAATTATTCAAACATTTTAGATAACCTCACAAAATGACCTAACCGATTCAATATTTTTGTCAGCCTGTCTCTTATTGAAAAACAAGGTCCAGTAGATTTACAGAGAGGAGCACATCGGAGGCAAAGTGCACATAAGCGGGTGGAGATGTCACTGGACGATGACATGTAATAAAATGAATTCAGGAATGGGGATGAATGAGATGTGGCGGCAGAGGTGCAGCAGAAGTTAGAAGCAAAAGCAAGCTTCCCTCTAGATTATCAGCAAATCTGGCAAATCCTGGACAGCTCCTTAAAAACTGGAGGTGCAGAAGCAGTGATCAGCTCATGTAATGTGTTCAGAGCACAGGCTGGGCTCTGTGTTAAAGTGGTTGTGTTCAGAGAATGCTGGTACGTTAGGAATCTGGACTGAGAAGGTAGAAACAGAGAGAGGGGGAGGGGTGGCAGCATATGGAGAGCGAGGCGGGGGGCAGATGGAGAGAGGGGAGGGAGTGTGAGGGGGTAGGGAGACAGACAGAGGCAAAAAGAGGGACCAAGTGGAAGTGAAGAGAAAGGCTGAAAGAGTAAAACACAGCGAGGCAGAGAGAAAGAGGAGAGAGGTAGAGCAAGGGTGAATATGAGAGAGAGAGAGAGAGAGAGAGAGAGAGAGAGAGACACACACACACACACACACACAGAGAGAGAGACTTGTTTTAAATCGCTGCTTCTCTGTTCAGTTTAATATTTCTCGAAGTTTATATTATTCTATAATATATGAGATCGATGTCAGGTTATAATCACTAACTTTAAAGCAGTGAGATTTTGTTCAGTCAGTACAGGTGTTGAGACCGGCACTGACTTCAGAGCAGGGTGATCCAGCAAAATTGAATCATACTGCCAGCTTCACATGGTTCTCTGGTCAAACTCCCTCTGCACTGTCCCGACAATTACTCCCAGGGCAGGTACAGCACGGGTTAGATACAGACTAAAGCTCCCTCTGCACTGTCCCATCAAACACTCCCAGGGCAGGTACAACACGGGTTAGACACAGAGGAAAGCTCCCTCTACACTGTCCCATCAAACACTCCCAGGGCAGGTACAACACGGGTTAGATACAGAGTAAAGCTCCCTCTACACTGTCCCATCAAACACTCCCAGGGCAGGCACAGCACGGGACAGATGCAGAGTAAAGTTCCCTCTACACTAACCCATCAATTCACCCGACGAAGGAGCAGCAGCTCCGAAAGCTTGTGATTTCAAATAAAACTGTTGGACTATAAACTGGTGTTGTGCGACTTCTCATTTTTGTCCACCCCAGTCCAACACCGGCATCTCTGCATCATGACCATCAAACACTCCCAGGGCAGGTACAGCACGGGTTAGGTGCAGTGTCTGTAAGTCTAATGTAGATCATGTCTCATTCCAGTCTGCCTCAAGAAACCCATGAACTTGGGGATACAGAGCAGAATTTAGAAATGTACAGATGACACGAAACGTGGAAGTGTAGTAACGAGTGAGGAAGATAGTAATAAACTTCAAGGTGACATAGACAGGCTGGAATGGCGGACGAAGTTCAACGCAGAAAGTGTGAGGTGACACAGTTTGGTCGGAAGAACGAGGAGAGACAATACAAGCTAAATCTTCCAATTTTACAGGGGATGCGAGAACAAAGAGACCTGGGGTTGTTTGTGCACAAATCTTTGGGGGCAGGACAGGTTAACAACAGTCAGAACGTTATGTTAAACCTATAAATCCCTAGTGCGGTCCCAGCTGGAGTATTGTGTCCAATTCTGGGCACCCCACTTTAGGATGGACGAGAAGGTTTGAGAAGGTACAAAAGAGATTTACTAGAATGGTTTCAGGGATGAGGGATTACTGTTACATGGATAGACTAGAGATGATGGGGTTTTCTCCTTGGAGCGGGGAAGGCCAAGAGGAGATTTGATAGGTGTTTAAAATCATGAAGGGTTCAGATAGAGTCAATAATGAGAATCTGTTCCTAATGGCTGAAGCGTCGATAACCAGAGGGCACAGACTTAAGGTGATTGGCAAAAGAACCAGAGGAGACATGAGGAAAAACTTGTTTATGCATCGAGTGTTTAGGATTTAGAATGACTGACTGATAGGGTGGTGGATACAGATTCAATAATAGCCTTCAAAAGGGAATTGACTAAATACGTGAAGGAGAAATAATTGCCGTGATAGGGGGAAAGAGCGGGGGAGGGGGACTAACTGGATTGCTCTTCGAAAGAGCCGGTGCAGAGTCAATCGGCCGAAGGGCTTCCGTCTGTGCTGTATCATTCTATGATTCTGGAAGTGAGATATCCTGAACCCCGAACGGTCAGAGTGCTGACACTCTGGGACACTTGTCTTATCTCAGTACCTTTCCGAATGTGTTATTAGGCACTTACAGAGTATCCCTGCAGTGGTTTCCTCTTCCCATTTCCTGCGATTCCCAAATCTTCTCCCAGCCTCATTCCACCCCAAAACACCTTGTCCTCGGACACACTGATCCTAAAGAGAAACAAGACACGGATGTGAAGCTGTGATCAATGCAGTAAGTTTTATTTCTGAGTACAGCCCATTATTCTGACAGCAGTAACACAGGGTCAGGGGTTACAGGGCCTAAACAATCACAGAGCAACATCCAAACCCACCGGGGAAGGATAGTGGGACAAATTTCATGTTCCTGTTACAGGGGCCCTCACGATACAGTGTACAAAGCCCACTTCTGTAAGAATATCGATCTAATTTTACATCGCTTCTAGTTCGGAGAAATAAGGGATTGTTGGGACAGAGAAATCCTACCCGCGCCAAGGACAACACCCCCTCCCCGTTCACACTGCCCGAGGCCCCTGCACCCTCCCTGGTGCCCCCCCTCACCACGCCCGAGCAGCCCTCAGTCCCAGGACACGAACCCTCAAAACCAGAGGCCGCGGTACGCGCTCTGCCCCGGCTTCCGGCTCACTCAGTTTCGGTCATTTTTTCCTTTACCTAACTACCTCCATTCAAGGACTTGCAATGGACATTACTGTCCGCCCATTCGATTGGCTGAAAACAGGTGATTAACATCCCGCCCAGCAATCGATGCCCGGCGCGCTCGATCCACCCCCTACGCCCGCCCGCTTTATAAATCGGAGGTCAGGCAGCTGGCCGAAGCGCAACCCAGGCAGAGTGAGTGTGACATCAGCAACCCGGCCGCACGGGCTGTGTGACCTCAGCAACCCGGCCACACGGGCTGTGACAGCTCGGTAACCCGGCCACACGGGCTGTGTGACCTCAGCAACCTGGCCACACGGGCTGTGACACCTCAGTAACCCGGCCGCACGGCCTGTGTGACGTCAGCAACCCGGCCACACGGGCTGTGTGACCTCAGCAACCTGGCCACACTGGCTGTGTGACCTCAGCAACCCGGCCACACGGGCTGTGTGACGTCAGCAACCCGGCCACACTGGCCTGTGTGACCTCAGCAACCTGGCCACACGGGCCTGTGTGACATCAGCAACCCGGCCACACGGCCTGTGTGACTTCAGTAACCTGGCCACACGGGCCTGCGTGACCTCAGTAACCTGGCCACACTAAGGGTGTGCTAATATATTAAGCCCAATTATCCCACCAGTGTGAGTTGTCCCCTATGCTGTCAATTTCAATATCTATTCTCGAGTTGTCTTCCTTCAGAACATAAAAATGCTTTCGGACAGAGTTCAGTCGCATCATGAGCTCACTGATAACCTTCGACAACAGGGGAATGTCGTATCCGAATTGTGTCACATAATTGTGCAGCTCATACTTAAGTACCTCATTTACTGTCAGTTACACTTGAGCATAGGTTTCGATATTGTGTAAAATGTGTTGGTTGATGGGACAGGTCCTGTTAGACCCGTGAAGCATGGTAGTTGCGGTAGTAGTGACACAGGAGGCACCACCAGAACCACCTCATACTGGATTCGCACTGGTTTTTCCCATGCTCTGTTACCTACAAAACACAATTATTACAGTCACAGTTAAATTCAGTCTTACAATCATTTCAAGCAACATTACAGTTTAACATCTAATCAACAAATCATGGACTTAAAAGATTCTCCAGATCGCTCTTTTACTCGTATCCATATTGTGGATAGTTCTTACTAAACATGATTTCTCCTTAGCCCACAATTGTCCCAATCCAGATTCCAGGTAACTCTCCACTTCAACTTCAATTTCCAATCCCTCTAACAGGTACCAGTTTTAACTCTATTCTCTTTCATTAATTAGATAGTTTCTCGATGGAGTATGTGTCAATGCTTTAAAAGTTGTCTTGGTCTCCTGAGCCACATTAACTATTTCATGTCTTGCTGTTGTCAAGTAACTGAGCATGTCTGAGACCCGTTCTTCAGTGCAGATTCACCATACATTTCCAGATGGTAATTGCTTCATACGTAACAAATCACATTTGCACTCTCAATATCATGCCACATGTGCCTTTCTCGGGCTTTCAGGTTTCTTATCAAAAGTTTGTCTTTGTTCATCTTCCTCTGCATGGTCCCGATGTCTTGGATAGTGGCCAGGCTATCAAATTCAGTTTTCTTAAAAGTTCATTATAGGCAGGGACACAAATGTCTCCAAGAGAAAGCTATCAATTTATTATTCTTAGCTACACTTTCCTGACTTTCACCAGAAAGTTTTTCTTAAATTCCCATTCAGCAGTGTAATTCTCCTGTTTCAATCTTACACCTTCAATCACTCCCCTTTAATTACCATTCATATCTCATTCATGAGCCCTGGAGAAACTTTACTGTCCAGTACAATATTTAAGATTGAAAACTTAGATCGAACATTCTCACTAGGTCCAAGTTAACACTTTTTATTTATCATTATTTTAGAGGATCTTTTATTTTTCCAAAAGTAACCCAATATACATTTATATATAGTGCCTGAGTTCATTTTGTTATCACAACATTATCCCAAAATCCAAACAGCAGTACTGTTGAACTGATAGAAATGAAATTGAACATTGACAAAACCTATCAATTTATCTTATCAATTCCAATATCAGAAACAAATGATTTCCAGGCTAGGTGGCTTATACAGTGTTTTAACATTAGAGACAGAAGTGCTGCAATTAGTTTACAAGGTAACTTCCATATAACAAAAGAAAGAACAGAATCCATTGAGACTCTGCTTAGAGCCCAAGGGGTTAATTTATCAAATCATAATTTTCCTTCTGGGAAATGTTAAATTAAAATTAAGAAACTTAAATTTAATAACGTCCAATATCTTTAAATGTCATACTAAAGTTGTTGCTCGGTGAACTTAATCAGCTGTCAGTGGAAAGGGTTAACTCCTTTGCAGGTCTTTAAGAAGGTGGAGCGAAACATTAATACGATAGCAAAATACTGCGGATGCTGGAAATCTGAAATAACAACAGAAAACGCTGGAAAAACTCAGCAGGCCAGGCAGCATCCGTGGAGAGAGAAAGAGAGTTAACGTTTCAGGTCGATGACCTTTCGTCAGAACTGTGAAGAGCCAGAAATCAAATGGATTTAAGGCCAGGGTAAAGCTGGGAAAAGGGGGAGGGGATAAAAGAAGGGAGGGGAGGGGAGGGGAGCGAAACATTGTCAGGCGCACGCAATTGCGTCACTTCACGTAAATTAAAAACATTTTTTTTCCCCGATCGAAAAAGACAGATGTGTTTTCACACTTTAATTGAACATGAACAGAACAGATAAAAAAAAAAACTAGTACATGCTTGTAGAAAACCATAAATCACATCATATTTCTTATAACTGGAGAAAAATTAGTTTTTCACATTTAAGCAAATCAAATCAAACTGCCTTGGAAAATTTCACCATAGCAACCGCGACTCCAAGGTTAAATCTTAGACTGAAACTTAATCTTTTGTTAAACAAACTTTTTGTTGTTCTTCTCAGTTTTTTTACACACCAGCTTAACTTAAATTTTAGTCCAAAGTTTTTTTTTTCCAATTCTTGGGGCACAATCTATTGCAGCCACACATCGTGGCATTGCCTTCGCTACTGGATCCCTCTTTAATTAACCGTTGAATCGGCTCTGCTTTCCCTGCAAAGTCTGATATAAAATTCCTGTCTATCCCTGACAGTAAAGGCGAATTTCCCCTTGTGATTCCTCTGCCAATTGTATGGACCAGAACCCGTTCTGTATCCAAGACTGTAAATATTTCAAAGTCTGGTTTCAGACCATTAAATATCTTATTCAATGCGGTCTACACAAATTTACACCAACCAGAATTTCACCGTGCACAATGAAAGTCTGGTTTTTAATAGGTTAATTAACCTCAATGACTCCAATTCAATCCAGATCATTTAAAAAAAAACTAACCAGTATCACTTGGAAAACAACACAGGCTTGACTATCCTTCAAGACAAGTCTTCAAAGGGTTAAACAGCTTTTAGCTGTCTGTACAAAAGAGTGGGTGACAGACACTTTTTTTTGACAGACTTTCAGACAAAATAAATACTGTAACTTTACAAACTTAAACATTCACAGTCAGATAAACTTTGACTCTTTTAACACACACTTTCACACAAACTGAGATCTCAGTATTCCTTTTAAGATTCCTTTCACTCAGCAAATCCTGGATTTTATTTGTCTCGGTACAGACATGAATAACTTCCATGTCGATAAATCTTTAAATTTCTCTCTTTTTTTACATAAGCATTTCAGCAGCTTTTCCTGGCTTTCCAAATCCCTTCTTTTTTTTTTTGCTCAGTTTCATATTTCAATGTCGGTAAATTAGATCTTTTTCCTTCTACATACACCTGTAGTCCCTTTTCTGAAGAATTTATTGTTGCTTGCATTTTGCATAGCAAATCTCTCCCTAAAAGGTTCATAGGGGCATCGTCTGATAGGAGAAAGGCATGTTGGCCAGAGAAATTGTCTGCTTGTATTGCTAATGGCTGTGACCATTTCATAGTCTGAGACACGCCGGAAAGTCCTACACAGGTGACATTCTTTTCTGTACATGGGGTTCCTCTAACATATTGCTTTGTTAATAGTGAGCTTGTGGCACCTGTGTCAACGAGAAAAGGAACTCTCTTGCCCTGCATTTCTATGGACAAATATGACTCATCTCTAGAATTTACTGATACTGAAGATAATTGAAGTATGTGGGTAACGTTTGGGGCTGTGCCTTTGCGTCACGCTGAATAATTTTGCTCTGGGGTTAGGAGGGATCCAATTTGTCCTTCCATATTTTGACCTCCCCAAGGGTTCCCCGTTGTAAAACCTGCCTGTGGACGAGTGTAAGCCTGGGCTTGGGTATTTACATTGTTGGATGCACCTTCCCAGTCTTGATGTTGCTGCTTGGGGAACGGGCAGTTAGCCTTCCAGTGTCCGATCTGGCCACAGTTAAAACATGGAGAGTTTGCGCCTCTTCCATTCCACTGGCCTCTGCCCGTCCCTCCTCTACCTCTTCCTTTAAATCTGCCTCTGTTATACCTTCTGCCTCGTCCTCCGTATTGACTTTGATAATAAATGGTATTCTGGGCCGTCGGTGTTGCGGAAGCTGCTTGCTCCATTAAGAGGGAAACTTTATTCCTTTGGTCCCTATTTCTCTCCTGAATTCCTTTCAGAATCTGTTTCAATTCAGGAGTTGTTTTATGTCTCCAATCTAGGCAGACTAAAGTCAATGGTTCTTTAAGTTCTGTTCTGAGACCATTTACGAGGGCATTGATTAAAGGAATCTGGTAATTTTCTTTGGTCATTCCAGAATGCTGCCCCATAATTGCTTCTATTCTTAAAGTCATTTGTCTAACTTCATCTTGTTTAGCCAATTTACTCACGGGGTCTTTTCTCTTATTTTTAATGTCAGATCTACTGGCTTGTATACTACGCCTTTCTGCTTCCTTTTTCCAGTCTGAACAGGCTGACCAATTTACTGACTTTTTACCTTTTCTTTGTGGGTCTCTATTTGCGAGACAGTCCTCCAGACATGTAATTCTGTCTAGGTTAAAGGTTCCATCAATAGGGAACGGGTGTTTGTCATTCTTGGTCCATTTAGACCAATCAGACAAATCCCTTGTGGTTGTCCGACCACAGTTCTGGAAGATGCAAAAAGCTGGAGTTCCTTTTTCTGGAATCTTACTCTGTGAAGCTCCCATCTTAGTAAAGTTTTAATTATACTAGGCACTCTTCTTCTAAATCGCAAGTTTCACCCTTTACCACCTTACGATTATATTTGACCATCCAAAGTTCTACAAGCGATGAACAATAACAAGAACTAACAACAATCAAGACAATTATAAGTAATGCAAAAGCCCAAACAGGCAAACAAATCCACAAGTGATCAAACATTTAACTTTATACTTTAAACTAAACAAATAGTCAATTCTCAGTTTTGCGTTGTACTTCAGTACAAACTGAGTCCTTAACATTTAACTTATACTCTATTCGAAGGTTTCTGATCTAAACCTTTCTGCCGCAAGATTCTTCTTTTTTCTTTTCATGGCTCAAGGGACCCACCCTTGATACTGCAGTTTTAATCTTTTAGCGCGTTCTCACAACTTGGTACCTTTATCAGTCTGGGATACAACCCTGTCGACTTTTCCCTTGCCTCCTTTGCCCGATAGTTTTGAAAATTGAGCCGTCACCATCCTCCTCCCTTTTTTTTTATCGTCAAAAAAGCAAAACTTACAGGATTCAACTCAAATCTAAAACACGAGTCTCAACAAATCACAGTACTCCTGTCGGAAGAAACAGACTACACCAATTCAGTATCTAATGAGAAATCCTTTTTATGTGATAAAACATCACTGTGGCCATTCAGGATTTGTCACTAGAAATTCGTGGTGTCCTTTGTCCGTGTCTTACCGAAAGGTAGCAAGCGATCTCGGTGGGACCTCCAAGAAATACTGTCGAAGTTTCGACTTCCGAGTAAGACTCTTGAAACATAAAGTATCGTCAAGGCAGGCTTTATTATTTACTTGCTTGCAAGGAGAATGCACCGCAGTCAATGGCTACGACATTCTGAAGAATCACAGAAAATGGAAGATCTTTATACACTGAAAACACAAGCTTTCCATATCACAGGACATGTTGTTTAAGGTAAGCTAAGTTAAAAGTTAAAAAAAACATAAGAAATGCCTTACGATGAGACTAGGTAATCTCTACAGTAATTGGAGTGTCTGTCTGTCTGTTCTTCTTCTCCCACCAAGGCCAAGGCACCTGGCTGTTTACTTCACTAGTCCTTGGTTATCTCAAGTTGATTAGATGAAGCCTTTTTTCCCCCTGTACAAGCAGACTATGAAGACAGCATAGTCTGCAAAGTTTAAATTCATCACCATGAGAATGTTGTAAACAACTTTATCTTTTCCCAAATAAGTCAGAGTCGGCCATTTTGTATCACTCTTTGTCTCTCGGAAGCCATTTTGTGTCCGAGACAAAAATATACTTCCACACTGGTCAAACTCCCTCTACACTGTCCCATCAAACACTCCCAGGGTAGGTACAGCATGGGGTTAGATACAGAGCAAAAATCCCTCTACACTGTCCCATCAAACACTCCCAGGGCAGGTACAGCAAGGATTAGATACAGAGTAAAGCTCCCTCTACACTGTCCCATCAAACACTCCCAGGGCAGGTACAGCAAGGATTAGATACAGAGTAAAGCTCCCTCCACACTGCCCCATCAAACACACCCAGGGCAGGTACAGCACAGGTTAGATACAGAGTAATGAACCCTCTACACTATCCCATCTAACATTCACAGGGCAGTTACAGCATGGGTTACATATACATACATAGATACATAGAAGATAGGAGCAGGAGTAGGCCATCCGGCCCTTCGAGCCTGCTCCGCCATTTAATGAGATCATGGCTGATCCTCCAATTCAGTATCCCGTCCCCGCCTTCTCTCCGTAACCCTTAACCCCTTTTGCCTGTAGAAATATATCTAATTCCCTCTTAAATATATTTAATGAGCTGGATACAGAATAATGCTCTTTCTACACTGTCCCGTCAAACATTCCCATGACAGGTACAGCACGGGCTAGATACAGAGTAAAGCTCCCTCAGCACTGTCCCATCAAACATTCCCATGACAGGTAAAGCATAGGTTAGATATAGAGTAAAGCTCCCTCTACATTAGAATAGGAGAATAATAAAGGACAGAATGTGACCATTCGGCCCATCGTAACTGTACATATCCCTCGGGAATTGCATGCACTTCCTTGAAACATATATTGCTGTGTTTTTTTCTCATCGAATGTTGCTTGTAATTATCATTGCGTGTTATGAACCTGTTGTGCAGCATTCCTCAGTGTTGTTTGCCGAACAGACTCGAATATTTACAATAATTGGCTTATGAACCATGCGGACAAACAGGAAGTTATTTTGCTCAAACACCCACTGTTTTTTGCACCAGTCTCCCAGTTTCTGAATTCTAGTATGAGAACTTTCTCTTACTCTTTTCCTTCTCCACCTTTCCTGCTCCCTCTTGCTGCACGAATTCAATGAGGGATGTTC
This sequence comes from Squalus acanthias, assembly GCA_030390025.1. Classification (NCBI taxonomy): domain Eukaryota; kingdom Metazoa; phylum Chordata; class Chondrichthyes; order Squaliformes; family Squalidae; genus Squalus; species Squalus acanthias. Next base: position 87,817 of record JASTWF010001060.1, on the reverse strand, counting down.
GCAAACGGCAGCATTTTATCACCATGCTGACTTTCTGTATCTTTCTCCAGCTGTGTTTCCAATCTGCGGATCAATTTATCCCATCCTGTGACATGTCGGTGTGTTGTATGTGGAGTTAGTTCCCTCTACACTGTCCCGACAATTACTCCCAGGGCAGGTGCAGCACGGCTTCGATACTGAGTAAAGCTCCCTCTGTACTGTCCCATCAAACACTCCCAGGGCAGGTATAGCACGGGTTAGGTACAGAGTAAAGCTCCCTCTACACTGTCCCATCAAACACACCCAGGGCAAGTATAGCACAGGTTAGATACAGAGTAAAGCTCCCTCGACACTGTCCCATCAAACACTCCCATGACAAGTACAGCACGGGTTCGATACAGATTAAAGCTCCCACTACATCGTCCTATCAAACACTACCATGACAGGTACAGCCCGGTTCGATACAGACTAAAGCTCTTTCTACACTGTCCCGTCCAACACTTCCACGGCAGGTACAGCATCGGTTGCATACAGAGTAAAGTTCCCCCTACACTGCCCTCATTACACACTCCCAGGGCAGGAAGAGCAAGGGTTAGATACAGAGTACACCTCCCTCTCCACTCTCCCATCAACTACTCCCAGGGCAGATACAGCACGGGTTAGATACAGTGTAAACCTCCATCTACATTAGAATAGGAGAATAATAAAGGACAGAATGTGGCCATTCGGCCCATCGTAACTGTAAATATCCCTCTGGAATTGCATGCACTTCCTTGAAACATATATTGCTGTGTTTTTTCTCATCGAATGTTGCTTGCAATTATCTTCTCGTGTTATGAACCTCTTGAGCAGCATTCCTCAGTATTGTTTGCCGAACAGACTCGACTATTTACAATAATTGGCTTATGAACCATGCGGACAAGCAGGAAGTTATCTTGTTCAAACACCCACTGTTTTTTGCACCAATCTCCCAGTTTTTGAATTCTAGTATCAGAACTTTCTCTCACTCTTTTCCTTCTCCACTTTTCCTGCTCCCTCTTGCTGCACGAATTCTATGAGGGATGTTCGCAAACTGCAGCATTTTATCACCATGCTGACTTTCTGTATCTTTCTCCAGATGTGATTCCAATCTGCTGATCAATTTATCCCGTCCTGTGACATGTCTGTGGATTGCATGTGGAGTAAAGCTCCCTCTACACTGTCCTCATTATACACTCCCAGGGCAGGAACAGCAAGGGTGAGATACAGAGTAAAGCTCCCTCTACACCGCCCCATCAAACACTCCCAGGGCAGGTACAGCACGGGTTAGATACAGAGTAAAGCTCCCTATACACCATCCCATCAAACACTCCCAGGGCAGGTACAGTACAGGTTAGATACAGAGTAAAGCTCCCTCTACACTGTCCCATCAAACACTCCCAGGGCAGGTACAGCACGGGTTAGATACAGAGTAAAGCTCCCTCTACACTGTCCCGTCAAACACTCCCAGGGCAGGTACAGCATGGGTTAGATACAGAGTAAAGCTCCCACTACACTGTCCCATCAAACACTCCCAGGGCAAATACAGCACGGGTTAGATACAGAGTAAACCTCCCTCTACACTGTCCTGTCAAACACTACCATGGTAGGTGCAGCACGGATTACTTACAGACTAAAGCACTTTCTGCACTGTCCCATCTAACACTTCCACGGGAGGTACAGCATGGGTTGTATAGAGAGTGAAGCTCACTCTACACTGTCCTGCCAACACCCCCAGGGCTGATACAGCACGGGTGAGAAACAGAGTGATGCTCCCCTCTTCAGTGTCCCATCAAACTCTCCCAGGGCAGGTACAGCACGGTGAGATACAGAGTAAAGCTCCCTCTACTCTGTCCCGATAAACACTCCCAGGGCAGTTACAGCACGGGTTAGATACAGATTAATTCGCTTTCCACACTGTCCCGTCAAACATTCCCATGACAGGTACTGCATGGGCTAGATACAGAGTAAACCTCCCTCTACACTGTCACATCAAACACACCAATGGCAGGTACAGCAGGGGTTAGATACAGAGTAAAGCTCTCTCTACACTGTCAAATCAAACACTCCCAGAGCAATCACAGCACAGTTAAAATACAGAGTAAAGCTCCCGTCTACATTATCCCATCACACAATCCCAGAGCACGTACAGCACGGGTTAGATACAGAGTAAAGCTCCCTCCTCTACACTGTCCCATCAAACAATCCCAAGGCAGGTACAGCACGGGTTAGATACAGAGTAAAGCTCCCTCTGCACTGTCGCATTAAAGACTAAATTGAGAGGTCGCACAACACCAGGTTATAGTCCAACAGTTTTATTTGAAATCACAAGCTTTCGGAGCTATCGATTTGCTCCTTCCTCAGGTGAAGTAAATTAGATACAGAATCGCCAAAGCATATATAGATAGAAAACAAAGCATGTGTACTTTACAATTGCAGACCAATAAATTAAATCATCCTGACTATCTGCCGAGGTGTGATAAAGTTAATTAAGTCAGCCAGGAAGGTACCACATCAAAGACATAGCAAGATACAACTGAGACAATGAGGTGTAGTCGCAGGGGTTCTAACGTGTCAAAAGCTGCCGTCTGTATGTAAAACGAAAAGCTTTAACATTTTTTTACTTTTTTACTGGGAAAATTTTTACTTTTTTACTGGGAATCACATCTGTGAACAAGCTAACGACGACTCGAGTCCGGATCACGTCATGTATCGTGACATAAACCCAAGATCCCGATTGAGACCGTCTTCATGAGTGCGGAACTTGGCTATCAGTTTCTGCTCGATGATTTTGCGTTGTCGTGTGTTTCTAAGGTTGCCTTGGAGAACGCTTACCCGCAGATCCGAGGCTGAATGTCCTTGACTGCTGAAGTGTTCCCCGACTGGGAGGTAACAATCCTGCCTGGCGATTGTTGCGCGGTGCTCGTTCATACGTTGTCTCAGTGTCTGCATGGTCTCGCCGATGTACCATGCCGCGGTGCATTCTTTCCTGCAACGTATGAGGTAGACAACGTTGGCCGAGTCACATGAGTATGTACCATGTACCTGGTGGGTAGTGTCCTCACGTGTGATGGTGGTATCTGTGTTGATGATCTGGCATGTCTTGCAGAGTTTGCCATGGCAGGGTTGTGTGGTGTCGTGGTCGCTGTTATCCTGAAAGCTGGGTAATTTGCTGCGAACGATGGTACTTCTGAGGTTAGGCGGCTGTTTGAAGGCAAGTAGTGGAGGCGTGGGGATGGCCTTAGCGAGGTGTTTGTCGTCATCGATGACATGTTGAAGGCTGCGAAGAACATGGCGTAGTTTCTCCGCTCCGGGGAAGTACTGGACGACGTAGGGTACCCTGTTGGTTGTGTCCCGTGTTTGCCTTCTGAGGAGGTCTATGCGATTTTTCGCTGTGGCCCGTCGGAACTGTCGATCGATGAGTCGAGCGTCATATCCCGTTCTTACGAGGGCGTTTTTCAGCGTCCGTAGGTGTCCATCGCGTTCCTCCTCGTCTGAGCAGATCCTGTGTATTCGCAGGGCTTGTCCATAGGGGATGGCTTCTTTAACATGGTTAGGGTGGAAGCGAAGAAGTCTTGCTCGAACTTGTGCATGAAGATGTTGGCGTATTGGGGTGCGAATTTGGTCCCCATGGCTGTTCCGTGTGTTTGGGTAAAAAAATGGTTGTCGAAGGTGAAGACATTGTGGTCAAGGATGAAGCGGATTAGTTGTAGGATGGCGTCTGGAGATTGGCTGTTGTTGATGTTGAGTACTGAGGCTGTTGCAGCGATGCCGTCATCGTGGGGGATACTGGTGTAGAGTGCCGATACGTCCATCGTGGCAAGGAGTGTTCCTGGTTCAACTGGTCCGTGGGTGCTGAGTTTCTGTAAGAAGTCTGTAGTGTCGCGACAGAAGCTGGGGGTTCCCTGTACGATGGGTTTCAGAATGCCCTCGACGTATCCAGAGAGGTTCTCACACAGGGTTCCATTGCCTGATACGATAGGACGTCCGGGTGTGTTGGCTTTGTGTATCTTTGGGAGGCAGTAGAAGTCTCCCACGCGGGGAGTACGTGGGATGAGAGCGTGTAGGATGTTTTGAAGGTCTGGATCGAAGGTCTTGATCAGTCTATTGAGTTGGCGGTTGTGTTCTTTGGTCGGATCTGCGGGTAGCTGTCTGTAGTGTTCCTGGTTGTCCAGTTGTCGGTATGCTTCTTTACAATAGTCCGTTCTGTTCTGTATGACGATGGCTCCTCCTTTGTCCGCTGGTTTGATGACAATGTTGCGGTTGGTCTTGAGAGCATGGATGGCGTTGCGTTGTGCTCGGGTGACATTCTGGACTGTCTTGTGAGTGCGGCTGATGAATCTGGCGTTGATGCATCTCCTGAGTAAAAAAAAAAGTAAAAAAATGTTAAAGCTTTTCGTTTTACATACAGACGGCAGCTTTTGACACGTTAGAATCCCTGCGACTACACCTCATTGTCTCAGTTGTATCTTGCTATGTCTTTGATGTGGTACCTTCCTGGCTGACTTAATTAACTTTATCACACCTCGGCAGATAGTCAGGATGATTTAATTTATTGGTCTGCAATTGTAAAGTACACATGCTTTGTTTTCTATCTATATATCCTTTGGCGATTCTGTATCTAATTTACTTCACCTGAGGAAGGAGCAAATCGATAGCTCCGAAAGCTTGTGATTTCAAATAAAACTGTTGGACTATAACCTGGTGTTGTGCGACCTCTCAATTTTGTCCACCCCAGTCCAACACCGGCATCTCCGCATCATGACCATTAAAGACTCCCAGGGCTGGTACAGATACAGCATAAAGCTTCCTCCACACAGTCAAATGAAACACTCCCAGGGCAATTACAGCACAGGTAAAGTACAGAGTAAAGCTCCCCTCTACATTATTCCATCACACAATCCCAGGGCACGTACAGCACGGGTTAGATACAGAGTAAAGCTCCCTCTACAGTGTCCCCATCAAACACTCCCAGGGCAGGTACAGCGCGGGTTAGATCGACATTAAAGCAGCGTCTAAACTGTCCCGATAAACACTCACAGGGCAGTTACAGCACGGGTTAGATACAGACTAATTCTCTTTCTACACTGTCCCGTCAAACATTCCCATGACAGGTACAGCACGGGCTAGATACAGAGTAAAGCTCCCTCAGCACTGTCCCATCAAACATTCCCATGACAGGTACAGCACGGGCTAGATACAGAGTAAAGCTCCCTCAGCACTATCCCATCAAACATTCCCATGACAGGTAAAGCACAGGTTAGATACAGAGTAAAACACCCACTACATTAGAATAGGAGAATAATAAAAGGACAGAATGTGGCCATTCGGCCCATCGTAACTGTACATATCCCTCTGGAATTGCATGCATTTCCTTGAAACATATATTGCTGTGTTTTTTTCTCATCGAATGTTGCTTGCAATTATCTTCGCGTGTTATGAACCTGTTGTGCAGCATTTCTCAGTGTTGCTTGCCGAACAGACTCGACTATTTACAATAATTGGCTTATGAACCATGTGGACAAACAGGAAGTTATTTTGCTCAAACACCCACTGTTTTTTTGCACCAGTCTCAGATTTTCTGAATTCTACTATCAGAACTTTCTCTCACTCTTTTCCTTCTCCCTCTTGCTGCACGAATTCAATGAGGGATGTTCGCAAACTGTAGCATTTTATCACCATGCTGACTTTCTGTATCTTTCTCCAGCTGTGTTTCCAATCTGCGGATCAATTTATCCCGTCCTGTGACATGTCTGTGTATTGTATGTGGAGTTAGTTCCCTCTACACTGTCCCGACAATTACTCCCAGGGCAGGTGCAGCACGGGTTCGATACAGAGTAAAGCTCCCTTTACACTGTCCCATCAAACACTCCCAGGGCAGGGACAGCACGGGCTAGATACAGAGCAAAGCTCCCTCTACCCTGTCCCATCAAACACCCCCAGGGGAGGTATAGCACAGGTTAGATACAGAGTAAAGCTCCCTCTACACTGTCCCATCAAACACTCCCATGACAAGTACAGCATGGGGTTAAATACAGTGCAAAGCTCCCTCTACACTGTCTCATCAAACACTACCACGGCAGGTACAGCACGGTTTAGATACAGAGTAAAGCTCCCTCGACACTGTCCTGCAAACACTGCCAGGGCAAATACAGCACGGGTTAGATACAGATTAAAGCTCCCACGACATTGTCCTATCAAACACTACCATGACAGGTACAGCCCAGTTAGATACAGACTAAAGCTCTTTCTACACTGTCCCGTCCAACACTTCCACGGCAGGTACAGCATCAGTTGTATACAGAGTAAAGTTCCCCCTACACAGTCCTCATTACACACTCCCAGGGCAAGAAGAGCAAGGGTTAGATACAGAGTACACCTCCCTGTACACTCTCCCATCAAACAACTCAGGACAGATACAGCACGGGTTAGATACAAACTGAAGCTCCCTCTACACTGTACCATCAAACTCTCCCAGGGCAGGTGCAGCACGGGTTAGATACAGAGTAAGGCTCGCTCTACACTGTCCCATCAAACACTCCCAGGGCAGGTGCAGCACGGGCTAGATACAGACTAAAGCTCCCTCAGCACTGTCCCATCAAATACTCCCAGGGCATGTACAACATGGTTTAAATACAGAGTAAAACACCCTCTGCACTGCTCGATCAAACTCTCCCAGGGCAGGTACAGCACGGGTTAGATACAGAGTAAAGCTCCCGCTACAGTGTCCCATCAAACACTCCCAGGGCAGGTAAAGCACGGGTTAGATACAGAGTAAAGCTCCCTCTACATTTGAATAGGAGAATAATAAAAGGACAGAATGTGGCCATTCGGCCCATCGTAACTGTACATATCCCTCTGGAATTGCATGCACTTCCTTGAAACATATATTGCTGTGTTTTTTCTCATCGAATGTTGCTTGCAATTATCTTCTCGTGTTATGAACCTGTTGAGCAGCATTCCTCAGTGTTGTTTGCCGAACAGACTCGACTATTTACAATAATTGGCTTATGAACCGTGCGGACAAGCAGGAAGTTATTTTGCTCAAACACCCACTGTTTTTTTGCACCAGTCTCCCAGTTTCTGAATTCTAGTCTCAGAACATTCTCTCACTCTTTTCCTTCTCCATTTTTCCTGCTCCCTCTTGCTGCACGAATTCTATGAGGGATGTTCACAAACTGCAGCATTTTATCACCATGCTGACTTTCTGTATCTTTCTCCAGCTGTGATTCCAATCTGATCAATTTATCCCGTCCTGTGACATGTCTGTGGATTATATGTGGAGTTAACTCCCTCTACACTGTCCCGACAATTACTCCCAGGGCAGGTACAGCACGAGTTAGAGACAGAGTAAAGCTCCCTCTACACCGTCCCATCAAACACTCCCAGGGCAGGTACAGCACGGGTTAGATACAGAGTAAAGCTCCCTCTACATTGTCACATCAACCACTCCCAGGGCAGGTACAGCACAGGGTTAGATACAGAGTAAAGCTCCCTCTACACTGTCCCAACAAACACTCCAAGGGCAGGTACAGCACGGGTTAGGTGCAGTGTCTGTAAGTCTAATGTAGATCATGTCTCATTCCAGTCTGCCTCAAGAAACCCATGAACTTGGGGATACAGAGCAGAATTTAGAAATGTACAGATGACACGAAACGTGGAAGTGTAGTAACGAGTGAGGAAGATAGTAATAAACTTCAAGGTGACATAGACAGGCTGGAATGGCGGCCGAAGTTCAACGCAGAAAGTGTGAGGTGACACAGTTTGGTCGGAAGAACGAGGAGAGACAATACAAGCTAAATATTCCAATTTTACAGGGGATGCGAGAACAAAGAGACCTGGGGTTGTTTGTGCACAAATCTTTGGGGGCAGGACAGGTTAACAACAGTCAGAACGTTATGTTAAACCTATAAATCCCGAGTGCGGTCCCAGCTGGAATATTGTGTCCAATTCTGGGCACCACACTTTAGGATGGACGAGAATGTTTGAGAAGGTACAAAAGAGATTTACTAGAATGGTTTCAGGGATGAGGGATTACTGTTACATGGATAGACTAGAGATGATGGGGTTTTCTCCTTGGAGCGGGGAAGGCCAAGAGGAGATTTGATAGGTGTTTAAAATGATGAAGGGTTCAGATAGAGTCAATAATGAGAATCTGTTCCTAATGGCCGAAGCGTCGATAACCAGAGGGCACAGATTTAAGGTGATTGGCAAAAGAACCAGAGGAGACATGAGGAAAAACTTGTTTATGCACCGAGTGGTTAGGATTTAGAATGACTGACTGATAGGGTGGTGGATACAGATTCAATAATAGCCTTCAAAAGGGAATTGACTAAATACGTGAAGGAGAAATAATTGCCGTGATAGGGGGAAAGAGCGGGGGAGGGGGACTAACTGGATTGCTCTTCGAAAGAGCCGGTGCAGAGTCAATCGGCCGAAGGGCTTCCGTCTGTGCTGTATCATTCTATGATTCTGGAAGTGAGACATCTTGAATCCCGAACGGTCAGAGTGCTGACACTCTGGGACACCTGTCTTTTCTCAGTACCTTTCCGAATGTGTTATTAGGCACTTACCGAGAATCCCTGCAGTGGTTTCCTCTTCCCATTTCCTGCGATTCCTAAATCTTCTCCCAGCCTCATTCCACCCCAAAACACCTTGTCCTCGGACACACTGATCCTAAAGAGAAACAAGACACGGATGTGAAGCTGTGATCAATGCAGTAAGTTTTATTTCTGAGTACAGCCCATTATTCTGACAGCAGTAACACAGGGTCAGGGGTTACAGGGCCTAAACAATCACAGAGCAACATCCAAACCCACCGGGGAAGGATAGTGGGACAAATTTCATGTTCCTGTTACAGGGGCCCTCACGATACAGTGTACAAAGCCCACTTCTGTAAGAATATCGATCTAATTTTACATCGCTTCTAGTTCGGAGAAATAAGGGATTGTTGGGACAGAGAAATCCTACCCGCGCCAAGGACAACACCCCCTCCCCGTTCACACTGCCCGAGGCCCCTGCACCCTCCCCGGTGCCCCCCCCTCACCACGCCCGGGCAGCCCTCAGTCCCAGGACACGAACCCTCAAAACCAGAGGCCACGGTACGCGCTCTGCCCCGGCTTCTGGCTCACTCAGTTTCGGTCATTTTTTCCTTTACCCAACTACCTCCATTCAAGGACTTTCAATGGACATTACTGTCCGCCCATTCGATTGGCTGAAAACAGGCGATTAACATCCCGCCCAGCAATCGATGCCCGGCGCGCTCGATCCACCCCCGACGCCCGCCTGCTTTATAAATCGGAGGTCAGGCTGCTGGCCTAAGCGCAAGCCAGGCAGAGTGAGTGTGACCTCAGCAACCCGGCCACACGGGCCTGTGTGACATCAGCAACCCGGCTGCACGGCCTGTGTGACGTCAGCAACCTGGCCACACGGGCTGTGTGACCTCAGCAACCTGGCCACACGGGCCGTGTGACGTCAGCAACCCGGCCACACGGGCCATGTGACATCAGCAACCTGGCCACACGGGCCTGTGTGACCTCAGTAACCTGGCCACACGGGCTGTGTGACCTCAGCAACCCGGCCACATGGGCTGCATGACCTCAGTAACCTGGCCACACGGCCTGTGTGACATCAGCAACCCGGCTGCACGGCCTGTGTGACGTCAGCAACCTGGCCACACGGGCTGTGTGACGTCGCAACCCGGCCACATGGGCTGCATGACCTCAGTAACCTGGCCACACGGGCCGTGTGACGTCAGCAACCCGGCCACACGGGCCATGTGACATCAGCAACCTGGCCACACGGGCCTGTGTGACCTCAGTAACCTGGCCACACGGGCTGTGTGACCTCAGCAACCCGGCCACATGGGCTGCATGACCTCAGTAACCTGGCCACACGGGCCTGTGTGACCTCAGTAACCTGGCCACACGGCCTGTGTGACGTCAGCAACCCAGCCACACGGGCCGTGTGACGTCAGCAACCTGGCCACACGGGCTGTGTGACGTCAGTAACCTGGCCACACGGGCTATGTGACATCAGCAACCCGGCCACACGGCCTGTGTGACCTCAGGAACCCGGCCGCACGGGCTGTGTGACCTCAGCAACCCGGCCACACGGGCTGTGTGACCTCAGTAACCTGGCCGCACGGGCTGTGTGACCTCAGTAACCTGGCCACACGGGCTGTGTGACGTCAGCAACACGGCCACACGGCCTGTGAGACCTAAGTAACCTGGCCACACGGGCCTGTGTGACCTCAGTTCCCCGGCCACACGGGCTGTGTGACCTCAGTAACCCGGCCACGTGATCTCAGCAACCCGGCCACACGGCCTGTGTGACCTCAGTAACCTGGCCACACAGGCTGTGTGACCTCAGCAACCTGGCCACACGGGCCTGTGTGACCTCAGCAACCTGGCCACACGGGTCTGTGTGACCTCAGCAACCTGGCCACACGGGCCTGTGTGACATCAGCAACACGGCCACGCGGCCTGTGTGACCTAAGTAACCTGGCCACACGGGCCTGTGTGACCTCTGTAACCTGGCCACACGGGCCTGTGTGACCTCATTTCCCCGGCCACACGGGCTGTGTGACCTCAGTAACCCGGCCACACGGGCCATGTGACTTCAGCAACCCGGCCACACGGCCTGTGTGACCTCAGTAACCTGGCCACACGGCCTGTGTGACCTCAGTAACCTGGCCACACGGCCTGTGTGACCTCAGCAATCTGGCCACACGGGCCATGTGACCTCAGCAACCCGGCCTGTGTGACCTCAGCAACCCGGCCACACGGGCTGTGTGACCTCAGTAACCTGGCCACTCGGGCTGTGTGACCTCAGTAACCAGGCCACACGGGCTGTGTCACCTCAGTAACCTGGCCACACGGGCTGTGTGACCTCCGTAACCTGGCCACACGGGCTGTGTGACCTCAGTAATCTGGCCACACGGGCTGTGTAACGTCAGCAACCCGGCCACGCGGCCTGTGTGACCTCAGCAACCCGGCCACGCGGCCTGTGTGACCTCAGCAACCAGGCCACGCAGGCTGAGAGAGCTCAGCACCCTGGCAATTGGTGCTGGGCGAGTGCACGAGCTGACTGATAGAAGGGGCGGGACTAGCTAAGTGATGGACATGGCACCAACCTCAGGATCGCCGTGTACCGAGCCCGGCCCCAGGGGCGGGGAGGGCACCGACCCCACAGGATGGCCGTGTACCGAGCCCGGCCCCAGGGGCGGGGAGGGCACCGACCCCACAGGATGGCCGTGTACCGAGGCCATCACTGGGTCGGGGAGGGCACCGAGTTCCGTTGACATCTCCCATGATTATGATGTTATGTAATTTACTCATTTGATAGATTTGCTAACATACTTTCCCTCCAATTCTCCTTCCAGTGTTAGGTGGTCTGTATAATAACTTATTTAGCATTATTTTAACGTGACTGGGAACCTTGCTCTTCCGAGGCATGTTTGTCCTAAATGGAAATATGCTCAGATCAGCAGGACTCGCTTGCCAATTATTCAAAAATTTTCAGATACATTTAAAAAACGACAAAACAGATTCAATTACAGAGACAGGCTGTCAAAAATATTGAAAAACAAGGCCCAGTAGATTTACAGAGAGGAGCACATCGGAGGCAATGTGTACATAAGTGGGTGGATGTGTCACTGGACGATGAAATGTAATACAATGTGTTCAGGAATGGGGCTGGATGATATGGGGAAACAGAGGTTGAACCAAAAGCAAGCTTCCCTGTAGATTAAGTGTGAAATCTTGCAGGACTCCAAGCCCCTGGTGGGGCCTGGCACATCCTGGACAGCTCATATTAAAACTGAGGGTGCAGAAGCTGTGATCAGCCCATGCAATGTGCTCAGAGCACAGGCTGGGCTCAGTGTTAGTGTTCGGACAGTCCTGTTAAATCAGGAATCGAGAGAGAGAGAGAGAGAGAGAGAGAGAGAGAGAGAGAGAGATTGAGAAAAAGAGAGAAGTAGCGACAGAAAGGGAGAGAGAGAGAGAGATGGGCAAAGGGAGAGGAAACAGAACAAAATAAGTGATACAATCAGAGAAAGAGATTTAAGCAGATAGCGTGGGGGAGAGAGAATGACGCAGAGATGAGATAGCGAGAGAGATATTAAGGCAGAGAGAAGAAAGAGGAGCAATACAGGCAGAGAGAGGGTGACTGAGAGTGATGCAGAAAGAGGGACTGAGAGGCAGAGAAGAGAAAGACAGACAGAGAGACAGCGAGGCAGAGAGAAATGAGAGGTAGAGAGAGAAGAGAGCGAGCCAAGGTGAATGAGAGAAAAAACAAGGCAGGGAGAGATTGGGCCATTGAGAAGGAAACAGGCAGAGAGATGGGAGTGAGGCAGAGAGAGAGATAAAATGAGGCAGATAGAAAAAACAAGTCTTGAACCCCGAACGGTCAGAGTGCTGACACTCTGGGCCACCTGTCTTATCTCAGTACCTTTCTGAATCTGTTATTAGGCCCTTACATAGATTCCCTGCAGCTGTTTTCCTCTTCCCATTTCCTGCGATTCCCAAATCTTCTCCGAGCCTCATTCCACCCGCAAACACATTGTCCTACACTCTGATCCTAAAGTGAAACAAGACACGGATGTGAAGCTGTGATCAATGCAGTAAGTTTTATTTCTCAGTACAGCCCATTATTCTGACAGCAGTAACACAGGGTCAGGGGTTACGGGACCTAAACAATCAAACAGAGCCTGCTTCCCGTGAAGGAAGGTTTCATTCAGTGAGAACGTGGAGAGCTCGGGCTGCTGAGAATCCATGTCTGGATCTTTCACTGTTTCGGTCTGCAACATCCGAACCCACTGGGGAAGGATAGAGGAACAGACAGATACGTAGGGTGCGTTGGAGCCGTCGCCTGGGCTGGTGAACTATTCCAAATAGAGATTCAGTTGCTGAGGGTTTGCAGGCGTTGTTTGCTGCTGTTAAATACCAGAATCAAATTAATCAGAATGCACCAAATTAAACTGAAAATTCAGCACTTTCTGGGGAGGTGAATGGCCCAGACACATTGGTACTGAACAGTATTTAGAAAAGAACGGAACAAGGTAAAGGGGGAGCACAGATACTGACAGACCCAAACATAGACACATGCGCACACACAGACACACATATAACCAGAGAGATATACACACACGTAGAGACATACCCTTAAACAGACACAAGCACGTACACATACAGATATAATACATATATGCACAGACACGTACAGAGCCACACACAAATACACTTCTCTAAATGTCGAGACGACAGGAACTGTGGATGAACAGAGAGACCTGCGGGTCCAAGTACAGGAATCACTAAAAGTTAATGGACATGTATAAAAAAATAATTAAAAAGCTAATGGAATGTTGGCCTTTATCGCGAGAGGGCTGGAATACGAAGGGGATGAAGAGATGCTTCAGCTGGACAGAGCTCTGGTTAGACCCCACCTGGAGAACTGCATTCAGTTCCGGGCCCCACATCTCAGGAAGGATATATTGGCCTTGGAGTGGGTGCAGCGCACATTCACCAGAATGACACCGGAGCTAAAAGGGCGCAATTATGAGGACAGGTTGCACTAACTAGATCCGTATTCCCTGACATATAAAGGATTAACTGGTGATATAATTGAGGTGTTTCAGATCATAGAATCAAAGAATAGTACAGCACACGAGGAGGCCATTCGGCCCATCAATTCTGTGCCAGCTTTTTCGAAGAGCAATCCAGTTAGTCCCACCCCCCGCTCTTCCCAAATATCCCTGCATTGTTTTCTCCAAGTTTTTATCCAATTGCCTTTTGAAAGCTACTATTGAATCTGTATCCAGCACCCTATCAGGCAGTGTATTCCAAATCCTAACCACTCGTTGCAGAAACAAGTTTTCCTCATCTTGTCTCTGGTTCTTTTGCCAATCACCTTAAATCTGTGCCCTCTCGTTATCGACCCTTCAGTGATTGGAAACAGCTTCTCTTTATTTACTCTATCTGAACCCTTCATGATTTTAAACACCTCTATCAAATCTCCTCTTCGCCTTCTCTGCTCAAAGGAGAACAACCTCAGCTTCTCCAGTCTATCCATGTAACTGTAATCCTTGCAATGTCATGTCCACCTGGTTAGTCTACCTGATAAAAACTGAGGCAAAGTAGTTCTCCAATATTTCTGCTATTTCGCTGTCATTCCGTCAGTTTATCTTGTGCATCCTTCAGTGGCCCCGTCCCTATCCTGTTGTACCTTTTGTTTTATGTGTCTGTAGAATACTTTACTATTTCTTTTTGCATTCCTTAATAATTAATTTCAGTTTCTCTTCGCCTTCCTAATTGGTTTTTTAAAAACTTATTTCCCAACCTCTTCCTATTCCCTTTTGTCATCCTCTCCTTTATTCTCACTGTACTCAGTGTCTGCATTTTTCTTCAGTTTCAATTTTGCTCATCTCTTTATTCATCCCTGGCGTTTCATTATTGGCTTGTCTGTTATTGTTTTTTAGTGGAATATAATTCTCCTGAACACTACAGATCACCTATTTAAATATTTCCCACTGCTGTTCTATCTCTTTGTTTGTCAATATTCTCTTCCAGTTTATCTTCCCTTGTTCCATTCTCACTTCCTCAAAAATCAGATTTTCCCAATCTATTATTTTTGCCTTTCTCAATCATTATCTTAAATCTTATGTTGTAATCGATATTGTCAAGATTTTCACCTAAGCTCACTTCTCTTATCTGCTCTGGTTCATCACCCATTATAGATCCATCAGTGATTCCTCTCTTGTTGGGCTTCTTACGTACTGGGTAAGAAAGGAGTCCTGAACACACTGTAAATACTCCATTCTCTTTTCCCCCCTTACCCAACATCTCCTTTACAGATTATTTGGTGTCCTTAAAATCTCCCATGATTATTATATGTATTTTACTCATTTTATAGATGTGCCGACATATTTTCCCTCCAATTCCCTTCCACTGTTAGGTGGTCTGTAGAATAACATTTTCAGTGTTATTTTAACCTGGTTTGGAACCCTGCTCCCTCGAGGCATCTGTGTACTATATGGAAATACACTCAGCAGATCAGCAGGAATCGCTGGGCAATTATTAAAAAGTGTCAGATAAATGTACAAAATGACCAAACAGACAATTAAATAAACAGGCTGTCAAAAAGAAGGAAAAAGGAAAAACAAGGCTCAGCAGATTTAGAGAGAGGAGCACATCAGAGGCATGTGAGTATAAACAAGCGGATAGGTCACTGGACGATGAAATGTAATACAATGAGTTCAGGAATGGGGCTGGATGAGACGTGGAGGCAGAGGTTAGAAACCAAAGCAAGCTTCCCTCTAGATTAACAGCAAAATCTTGCAGGACTCCAAGCCCCTGGTGGAACCTGGCACATCCTGGACAGCTCATTTTAAAACTGGGGGTGCAGAAGGCGTGATCAGCTCATGCAATGTGTTCAGAGCACGGGCTGGGCTCAGTGTTAAAGTGTTTGTGTTCGGACAGTCCTGTTACATCAGGAATCTTGAGAAGTCGCACAACACCAGGTTATAGTCCATCAGGAATCTTGACAGAGAATGCAGAAGTGGACAGAGAAAGAGAGAAATGCAGAAACTGGGAGAGAGACAGGGGTAGGAATAGAGAGAGAGAGGGGAAACTGAGACAGAGAGGGAGAGACAGAGAGAAGGGAGAGTGAGATAAAAAAAAGTGAAAAGGAGAGATGGCCAGAGTGAGAGGAAACAGTCAGTAAAATAGCGGGATTATTAAAGCAAAAAGAGGGAGTGGGAGAGAGAAAAATAACGAGATAGAGGAAGCATGCATTAGAAAAAGAGTAACTCTCCCTCTACACTGTCCCATCAAACAGTCTGTGGGTCTAATTAACATAATAAGGAGCAGGACTAGGCCATACGGTACCTTCCAGCATTCAGTAAGATCTTGGCAGATCTTCCACCTCAACTCCACTTCCCCGCCCGATCTCCACATCTCTGAAGCAATGGATGTCTATTTCCAATCTGCCTGAAGAAACCTGTTAAAGTGAGATATCTGGAACCCCGAACGGTCACAGAGCTGACACTCTGGAACGCCTGTCTTATCTCAGTACCTTTGTGAATGTGTTATTCGGCACTTGCAGAGATTCCCTGCAGCGGTTTCCTCTTCCCAGTTCCTGCGATTTCCAAATCTTCTCCCAGCCTCATTCCACCCCAAACACCTTGCCCTCGGACACACTGATCCTAAAGAGAAACAAGACATGGATGTGAAGCTGTGATCAATGTAGTAAGTTTTATTTCGGAGTACAGCCCATTATTCTGACAGCAGTAATACAGGGTCAGGGGTTACGGGACCTGAACAATCAAACAGAGCCTGCTTCCCGTGAAGGAAGGTTTCATTCAGTGAGAACGTGGAGAGCTCGGGCTGGTGGGAATCCATCACTGGATCTTTCACACAAGCAGAGTGGAAGAATTTGGTGACAGTAGGAATTCACTGGTAGTTATTCGGTAAGGAAGGCAAGAAATCATCAGATTGGAATAGAGCTTTTGTCTTGTAACATAAAAGAAAAGTGGATTGCAAGCAGCGTGGAAGAATTCGGTGATAGTAGGAATTCATTGCAAATTATTGACCTAGTTTGAAAATTAGCTGAGCGGCAGGAGACAGAGAGTAGGGATAATGGGTAGGTACTCAAATTGGCAGGATGTGACTAGTGATGTCCCACAGGGATCTGTGGTGGGACCTCAACTATTCACAGTATTTATTAACGACTTCGATGATGGCATAGAAAGTCATATATCTAAATTTGCGATGACACAAAGATAGGCGGCATTGTAGGCAGTGCAGATTAAAGCATAAAATTACAAAGTGATAGATAGATTACGTGAATGGGCAAAACTGTGGCAAATGGATTTCAGTGCAGGCAAATTTTGGACCGAAAAAGGATAGAACAGGGTACTTTCTAAATGGTGAGAAGCTCAAAAATAGTGGAGGTCCAAAGAGACTTGGGGGTCCAGGTACATAGATCATTAAAATGTCATGAACAGGTACAGAAAATAATCAAAAAGGCTAATACAATGCTGCCTTTTATATCTAGAGAACTAGAGTACAGAGGGGTAGAAGTTATGCTGCAGCTATACAAAGCCCTGGTTAGACCACACCTGGAGTACAGTGAGCAGTTCTCGGCACCACACCTTAGGAAGGATATATTGGCCTTGGAGGGAGTGCAGCGGAGGTTTACCAGAATGATACCCGGACTCCAAGGATTGTTACGAGGAGAGATTACACAAACTAGGGTTGTATTCCCTAGAATTTAGAAGGTTAAGGGGTGATCTGATTGAAGTTTTCAAGATATTATGGGGAACAGATAGGGTAGAGAGAGAGAAACTATTTCCACTGGTTGGGAATTCTCGGACTAGGGGACATAGTCTAAAAATTTGAGCCAGACCTTTCAGGAGTGAAATTAGGAAACACTTCTACACACAATGGGTGGTAGAAGTTTGGAACTCTCTTCCGCAAATGGCAATTGATGCTCGATCAATTGTTAATTTTAAATCGGAGATCAATAGCTTTTTGTTCATTAAAGGTATTAAAGGATATGTGCAGATCAGCCATGATCTCATTGAATGGCAGAACAGGGTCGAGCGGCTCAATAGCCTACTCCTGCTCCTATTCCTATGGAGCAGTCGCCTTGACTGGTGAACTATTCCAAATAGAGATTCAGTTGCTGTGCGTTTGCAGGAGTTGTTTGCTGCTGTGAAATAACAGAATCAAATTAATGAGAATGCACCAATTGAAACAGAAAATTCAGCACTTTCTGGGGAGGTGAATGGCCCAGACACATTGGTACGGAACCATATTTAGAAAGGAACAGAACAAGGGTTGGGGGGGGGGGGGGTGGGGGGCGGGGGGGGGGTGGGGAAGGTGGATCAGACAACCTCACAGACACAAATGTAGACCCACATGTACATAGACACATAACCACAGACATGTAGACACACACATGTACAGACATGCCCACAGAAGCACAGACACAAGCATGTACGCATACATAGATCACAATATATACAGACAAACACATACACAGCCATACAGATTGACACACAGACTCATACACCTCTCTAACTGGCGAGAAGCTAGGAGCTGTGGATGAGCAGAGAGATTTAGGGGTCCAAGTACTTAAATCAGTAAAAGCTCGTGGACAGGTACTAAAATAATTAAAGAGGCTAATGGAATGTTGGTGCTTCAGCTGTGGAGAGCTCTGGAAAGACCCCATCTGGAGAATTGCATTCAGTTCTGGGCACCGCACCTCAGGAAGGATATACTGGCCTTGGAGAGAGTGCAGCACAGATAGACCAGAATGGTACCAGGGTACCAAGGGTTACATTATGAGGAGAGATTACATATTCCCTAGAATATAGAAGGTTAAGGGGTGATTTAATTTGATTCAGGTTTTTAGGATGTTGAAAGGAATTGTTAAGGTAGATCGAGAGAAACTTTTTCCACTGGTGGAGGAGTCTAGGACAAGGGGACATAATCTTAAAATCAAAGCTCGGCCATTCAGAAGAAGTTAGGAAACACTTCTTCACACAAAGGGTGGTAGAAGTGTGGAACTCTCTCCCACAAAAAGCAGAGGTGCTAGCTCAATGAATAATTTTAAATCCGAGATCAATAGATTTTTGGCAGGCAAGGTTATAAAAGGATACGGAGCCAAGGCACTGAATGGCCAACTCCTGCTCCTACCTCCACTTTATTCAGCATCGAGCCCTCAAAGGCAGGTGCAATAAAGACCTCCCTCTCTCTTACCTTGTAGCAAGACTTCCCTACTTTTATACTCCATCCCCCTTGCAATAAAGGCCAATATTCCATTTGACACCCAGATCCCTCTGTACCGCAGCATTCTGTGGTCTCTCTCCATTTAAAAAATATTTTGCTTTTTTATTCTTCTTACCAAAGTGAATAACTTCACATTTTCCCACATTATACACCATCTGCCAAATTTTTGCCCACTCACTTAACCTATCTATATCACTTTGCAGATTCTTTGTGTCCTCCTCACAACTTGCTTTCCCACCTATCTTTGTACCGTCAGCAAATTTGGCAACAATACACTCGGTCCTTTCATCCAAGTCATTAATATAGATTGTAAATAGTTGAGGCCCCAGCACTGATCCCTGTGGCACCCCACTAGTTACAGTTTGCCAACCTGAAAATGACCCATTTATTCAGACTCTGTTTTCTGTTAGTTAGCCAATCCTCTATTCAATTTAATATATTACCCCCAACTCCGTGAACGCTTATTTTGTGCAGTAACCTTTTATGCGGCACCTTATCGAATGCCTTCTGGAAATCCAAATACACTACATCTACTGGTTCCCCTTTATCCACCCTGGAGCATCGAGCACTCCTCGGGCAGGTACAATACAGAGCTCCCTCTACATTACCACTGTTACTCTGTCCCCCATCACACTCCAGACCATTTCTGTTCCTGAATTTATAAACTAGTAAAAGTTAGAGATGATAAATCCTCTGGACTGGATGAATTGCATCCGAATACACTAAAACATGCAAGGGAAGAGCCCATTGCGTTCTGGACCTCGCAACTCAAGAATGATGTATTAGCTTTAGCGGGGGTTCAGCACAGATTGACCACAATGATATCCGTGCTAAAAGGGTTAAATGATGAGGACAGGTTGCACAGACTAGTCTTTTACTTCCTTGAATATAGAAAATTAAGGGTGATATCACCGAGGTGTTTAAGATGATCGAGAGATACTATTTCATCTGGTGGGAGAGTCCAGAACAAGGAGCAAAATCTTTAAATTAAAGCTAGGCCGATCAGGTGTGATGTCAGGAAGCACTTCTTCACACAAAGGGTAGTAGAAATCTGGAATTCTCGTCCCAAAAAGCTGTTGAGGCTGGAGCTCAATTGAAAAATTCAAGACTCAGATTGATAGATTTTTGTTAGGCAGGGTTTTGTGTGTCTGTATATTGACAGAGACACACACACAGACAGACATGGTGAAACACACACACACAGATGGGTTAAGGTTGTAGGTGGATTGAAATCAGTGACGGAGAGAAAGGGTTTAAGAGGCTTTTGAAGGCACTTGCTCGGCACGTAACAGCCAGTCTACCGATTTAGGGCCTAGTTTGGTGCAAATCTGACCTCTCACCAAGGACTGTGTTTGAACTACCCACATTCATTTTACACAAGACCTTCAGATCGGTGGGGGGGGGGGGGAGAACGGGAAAGGTCAGAGTTTTGACCCTCTGACACCCAGCTCATTGCTGAAGATTATTTCTAGTGCTGTACCGTGTCTTTTCAGAATTCACCACAGAATTCCATAGTATTTACAGCACAGAAACAGGCAATTCAGCCCAACAGGTCCATGCCGGTGTTTATGTTCCACACGAGCCTCCACCCACCTTACTTCACCTCATCCTACCATCATATCCTTCTATTCCTTTCTCCCTTATATTCTTATCTAGCTTCCCCTTAAAGGCACTCTGCTGTTCACCTTAACTTTTCCATGGGCCAGCGAGCTCTACATTCTAACCACTCTCTGGGTAAAGAGGTTGCTCCTGAATTCCTTATTGGATTTATTAGTGACTATCTTATATTTATGACCCCTAGTTTTGGACATCTTCGACATCTACCCCATCAAACCCCTTCATAATTATACAGATCTCTATTCGATCATCCCGCAGCCTTCTCTTTTCTAGAGAAAAGAGCCCCAGCATGTTCAGTCATTCTGGATACTTAGAACCGCTCAGTTCTGGCATCATCCTTGTAATCTTTTTTGCACCTTCTCCAGTGTCTCTATATGCATTTCATAATATGGAGACCAGAACTGTACACAGTACTCCGTGCGTGGTCTAACCAAGGTGCTATACACGTTTAACATAACTTCACTGCTTTTCAATTCTCTTACTCTAGAAATGAACCCCAGTGCTTTGCTTGCATTTTCACGGCCTTGTTAACTTGCTTTTAATGATTTGTGCATCTGTCCCTCGAGATCTCTTTGCTCCTTTACCCCATTTAGACACTACTTTCCAAGGAGTTCGTGGCCTCCTTATTCCTCCTACCAAAATCCACCTCACACTTACCTATATTGAAATTCATTTGCCATTTACACACCAACCTGCCAGTTTATCATCTTGTATTTTGTCACAGTGCTCCTCAGTATTAACTATATGCCCAAATTTGCTGTCAACTGTAAATACTAACTATTCCCGAGTATATATAATGGAGCCTTTGCTCTCTCTCCTCTTGCTTCTTTAGTATCGGGGTTTTATCCTCTCTAAGTTTTGCTTGTTTATCAATAATTTCCCCCCTTTCTATTCTAAATAACTTGATATCTTTTTTGATCTCTTCTTCCAATGTCATGTCCAACTTGTTAGTCTACCTGGTGAAAACTGAGGCAAAGTAATTCTCCAATATTGCTGCCATTTCACTGCCATTACCTGTGAGTTTATCTTGGCCATCCTTCAGTGGCCCTGTCCCTATCCTGTTCTACGTTTTGTTCTTCATGTATCTGCAGAATACTTTACTTTTTCTTTATATTCCTTGATAATTTAATTTCGTAGCTCTTTGCCTTTTTAGTATTATTTTAACGTGACTGCGATCCCTGCTCCCCGAGGCATCCGAGTCCTGTATGGAAATACACTCAGATCAGCAGGAATCGCTTGACAATTATTCAAACATTTCAGAAAAATTCATAAAATGACCAATCAGATTCAATTAAAGAAACAAGCTGTCAAAAATAAGGAAAAACAAGGCCCAGTAGATTTACAGAGAGGAACACATCGGAGGCATGTATACAAAGGCAGGCGGATATGTAACTGGACGATGAAATGAGGTTAGAACCAAAAGCAAGCTTCCCTCTACATTAACAGCAAAATCTTGCAGAACTCCAAGCCCCTGGTGGGACCTGGCACAACCTGGACAGATCATTTTAAAACTGGGGGTGCAGAAGCTGTGATCAGCTCATGCAATGAGTTCAGAGCACGGGCTGGACACAGTGTGAAAGAGTTTGTGTTCGACCAGTCCTGGTACACAATGAATCTTGACACTGAAAGAGAAAGGGAGAAACTGGAAGAGAGACAGGGGCAGAGAGAGAGGAAACAGAGAGAGGGGAGAAAGACAGAGGGAGAGAGTGAGAAAAAGAGAGAGAGAGAGTCAAAAAGGGAGAGAGAGATGGGCAGAGTGAGAGGAAACAGAGACACAGCAAAATAAGTGAGACAAACAGAGAGACACTTAAAGCAAAAAGAGGGAGTGGGAGACAGAGAATGATGCAGAGACAGAGAGAAAGAAAAGATAAGATAGTGGCCGAGATGGTGAGAGAGAATGAGGCAGAGGGAAGAGAGAGGGGCGATACTAGCGTAGAGAGAGGGACCGAGAGTGAAGTAGAAACATGGACCGAGAGGTAGAGAAGAGAAAAGCAGACAGTAAGAGACAACGAGGCAGAGAGAAATGAGAGTGGTAGAGAGGAGAGAGAGAGAGAGAGAGAGAGAGAGAGAGAGAGAGAGAGAGAGAGAGAGAGAGAGAGAGCAAAGGTGAATGACAGAGAGAAAACGAGGCAGGGAGAGATAAAGAAACAGAGATGAGAGTGAGGCAGAGAGAGATGAAGCAGAGAGAGATAAAATGAGGCAGAGAGCAAAAGAGAGAAAAAACATGATAGAGGAAGCACGAGTTAGATAGAGAGTAAATCTCCCTCCACACTGTCCTGTCAAACGGTCTATTTCCAATCTGCCTGAAGAAACCTGTTCAAATAAGATATCTTGAACCCCGAACGGTCAGAGTGCTGACACTCTGGGACACCTGTCTTATCTCAGTACCTTTCTGAATGTGTTATAAGGGATTGCGGAGATTCCCTGCAGCAGTTTCCATTTCCCATTTCCTGCGATTCCCAAATCTTCTCCCAGCCTCATTCCACTCCCGAACACCTTGTCCTCGGACACACTGATCCTGAAGAGAAACAAGACACGGATGTGAAGCTGTGATCAATGCAGTAAGTTTTATTTCTGAGTCCAACCCATTATTCTGACAGCAGTAATACAGGGTCAGGGGTTACAGGGCCTAAACAATCACAGAGCCTGCTTCCTGTGAAGGAAGGTTTCATTCAATGAGAGCTTGGAGAGCTCAGGCTGGTGGGAATCGGTCACTGGATCTTTCACCGTTTCAGTCTGCAACATCCGAACCCACCGGGGAAGGAGAGTGGGACAGACATACGTAGGGTGAGTTGGAGCAGTCGCCGGGACTGGTGAACTATTCCAAATAGAGATTCAGTTGCTGAGGGTTTACAGGAGTTGTTTGCTGCTGTTGAATACCAGAATCAAATTAATCAGAATGCACCAATTTAAACAGAAAATTCAGCACTTTCAGGGGAGGCGAATGGCCCAGACACATTGGTACTGAACAGTATTTAGAAAGGAGCAGAAGAAGGGGAAGGGAGAAAGCAGATAGACTCACACAGGCACTTACGTACACACAGACGCACACACACACACAGACATAACCTCAGAAACACATACACAAGCAAGTACACAGACATATCTCAATACATACAGAAACGTACATAGACGCATACACAGCCATACAGATCGACACAGACAACGCACAAACACATACACTTCTCTAAACGTTGATGTGCTAGGAACTGTGGATGACCAGACAGATTTACGGGTCCAATACAAGAATCACTAAAAGGTAATGGACAGGTAAAAATGAAAAAAAGACTGATGGAATGTTAGCCTTTATCTCGAGGGGGCTGAAATACAAAGGGGATGAAGTGATGCTTCAGCTGTACAGAGTTCTGGTTAGACCCCACCTGGAGAACTGCATTCAGTTCTGGGCACCACATCTCAGGAAGGATATATTGGCCTTGGAGTGGGTGCAGCGCACATTCACCAGAATGACACCGGAGCTAAAAGGCTCAATTATGAGGACAGGTTGCAGAGACTAGATCAGTATTCCCGATATAGAAAGGATTAACTGGTGATATAATTTGAGGTGTTTAAGATCATAGAATCAAAGAATCGTACAGCACACGAGGAGGCCATTCGGCCAATCAATTCTGTGCCAGCTCTTTCGAAGAGCAATCCAGTTAGTCCCACTCCCCCGCTCTTTCCCCATATCGCTGTAACTTTTTCTCCCTTCAAGTATTGATCCAATTGCCTTTTGAAATCTACTATTGAATCTGTATCCAGCACCCGATCAGGCAGTGTATTCCAAATCCCAACCACTTGTTGCAGAAACAAGTTTTTCCTCATCTTGTCTCTGGTTCTTTTGCCAATCACCTTAAATCTGTGCTCTCTCGTTATCGACCCTTCAGTGACTGGAAACAGTTTCTCTGTATTTACTCTATCTGAACCCTTCATGATTTTAAACACCTCTATCAAATCTCCTCTTCGCCTTCTCTGCTCGAAGGAGAACAACCCCAGCTTCTCCAGTCTATCCATGTAACTGTAATCCTTCAACCCTGGAACCATTCTAGTAAATCTCTTCTGTACCCTCTCCAAAGCCTTCACGTCCTTCCTAAAGTGTGGAGCCCAGAATTGGACACAATACTCCAGCTGAGGCCGAACTAGTGTTTTATATCGGTTCAGCATAACTTCCTGACTGTTGTACTCTACGCCTCTATTTATAAAGCCCAGGATCCCATATGCTTTGTTAACCTGTCCTGCCCCTAAAGATTTGTGCACAAGCACCCCCAGGTCTCTCTGTTCTTGCACCCCCTTTAAATTTGTACCATTTAGCTTGGATTGTCTCTCCTCATTGTTCCTACCAAACTGTATAACCTCACACTTTTCTGCGTTGAATTTCATCTGCCACGTGTCCGCCCATTCCACCAGCCTGTCTATGTCTTCTTGAAGTCTATTACTATCTTCCTCACTGTTTTCTACACTTCCAAGTTTCGAGTCAGCTGGAAATTTCAACATTGTGCCCTGCACCCCCAAGTCCAAGTCATTAATGTATATCAAAGACAGCAGTTGTCCCAGTACTGAACCCTGCGGGACACCACTGTATACCTCCCTCCAGTCTGAAAAACAGCCATTCACCACAACTCTGTTTACTATCCCTGCTGCCCCTTTTATCCCACGGGCTTCAATTTTGCTAACAAGCCTATTACGTGGTACTTCATCAAAGGACTTTTTAAAGTCCATATACACAGCATCAACTGAACTGCCCTCATCCACCCTCTGTTACCTCGTCAAAAAACTCAATCCAGTCAGTCAAAATTTTAGAATGAAACTATTCCCTCTAGTGGGGGAGTCCAGAACAAGAGGGCATAACCTTTACATTAATAGTCAATTCAGGAGGTGATGTCAGGAAGCGCGTCTTCACACAAAGCCTAGTGGAAATCTTGAACTGTCACCCAAAAAGCTGTTGAGGCTGGGGGTCATTTGAATAGTTCAAAATTAAGATTGATAGATTATTATTAGGTAAGAGTGTTGTGTCTATACTTACACACAGGCAGAAATATAGACATTCAGACACAAATACACACACACACAAAAAACACAGACACTCTTACAGAAACATTCAGAGACACAGAAACACACAAATACTGAGCAGGAGGGAGAGGGTTAAGGTTGTAGGTGGATTGAAATCAGTGTCAGAGAGAGATTTTAAACAGGCTTCTGAAGGCACTTGTTCAGCGCGTAACACCCAGTCTGCCGATTTATTTTACACAAGACCTTCAGATCGGTAGGGGTGAAAGGTCGGGGTTTTGACCCTCTGTGACACTCAGCCCATTGCTGAAGATTGTTTCGAGTGTTGTACCATGTCTATTTCGAATTCACCGTAGAATTACATAGTATTTACAGCACAGAAACAGGCCATTCGGCCCAACAGGTCCATGCCGGTATTTAATGTCCCCCCCCGCCTCTATTCCTTTCCCCCTCATGTACTTATCTAGCTTCCCCTTAAAGGCACTCTGCTATTCACCTCAACTACTCCATGTGCCAGCAAGCTCCACATTCTAACCACTCTTTGGGTGAAGAGGTTTCTCCTGAGTTCAGTATTGGATTTATTAGTGACTACCTTATATTTATGACCCCTAATTTTGGACTCCCCACAAGTGGGAACATCTTCTCTACAGCTACCCCATCAAGATCTCTATTACATCACCACTCAGCCTTCCCTATTCCAGAGAAAGGAGCCCCAGCAGGTCAGTCATTCTGGATACTTAGAACCTCTCAGTTCTGGTATCATTCTTGTCAATCTTTTTTGCACTTTCTCCAGTGCCTCGATGTCCTTTCGTAATATGGAGACCAGAACTGTACACAGTGCTCCAAGTTTGGTCTAACCAAGGTTCGATACGCGTTTAACATAACTGCTCTGCTTTTCAATTCTCTTACTCTAGAAATGAACCCCAGTGCTTTGTTTGCATTTTCATGGCCTTGTTAACCTGCTTTGAATGATTTGTGCACCTGTCCCCCTAGATCCCTTTGCTCCTCTACCCCATTTGGACACTTACTTTCCAAGGAGTTTGTGGCCTTCTTATTCCTCCTACTAAAATGCACCACCTCACACCTCTATATTGAAAGTGATTTGCCATTTACACACCCATCATACAAGTTTATTAACATCTTGTATTTTGTCACAGTCCTCCTCAGTATTAACTATAATCCCGAATTTGGTGTCATCATATTCTCTGTAACTGTGTCGAGGTTATCAATTATTTTCCCCCTTTCTATTTAAAATGTCTTGACTTTAGAAGAGATCAAAAAAGATATCATGTCCACCTTGTTAGTCTACCTGATAAAAACTGAGGCAAAGTAATTCTCCAATATTTCTGCCATTTCGCTGTCATTCCCTGTGAGTTTATCTTGTGCATCCTTCAGTGGCCCTGTCCCTATCCTGTTTTACCTTTTGTTTTATGTGTCTGTAGAATACTTTACTATTTCTTTTTGTATTCCTTAATAATTAATTTCAGTTGCTCTTCGCCTTCCTAATTGTTTTTTTTTTACTTCTTTCCCAACCTCTTCCTATTCCCTTTTGTCATCCTCTCCTTTATTGTCCCTGTACTCAGTGTCTGCCTGTTTCTTTAGTTTCAATTTTGCCCTCATCTCTTTATTCATCCCTGGCATTTCATTATTGGCTAGTTTGTTCTTGTTTTTCTTGAATATATTTCTCCTGAACTGTACTGATCACCTTTTTAAATATTTCCCACTGCTGTTCTGTCTGTCAATATTCTGTTCCAGTTTATCTTCCCCAGTTCCATTTTCAGCTCCTCAAAATCAGCTTTTTTCAATCTATAACTATTGTCTTTCTCAATCAGTATCTTAAACCTTATTATGCTGTGAATGATTTTGTCTAGATTTTCACCTAAGCTCACTTCTCTTATCTGCTCTGGTTCATTTCCCATTATCGATCCATCAGTGATTCCTCTCTCGTTGGGCTTCTTACGTACTGGGTAAGAAAGGAGTGCTGAACACACTGTAAATACTCCATTCCCTCTTCCCCTTTCCCTACCTCTTCTTGACAGATTATTTGGTGTAGTTAAAATCTCCCATGATTATATGTATTTTACTCATTTTAAAGATTTGCTGACAAATTTTCCCTCGAGTTTCCTTCCACTGCTAGGCAGTCTCTAGAATAACATTTTTAGCATTATTTTAATGTGACTGGGATACCTGCTCCCCCGAGACATGTGTCCTATATGGAAATACACTCAGATCAGCAGGAATCGCTTGCCAATTCTTCAAAAATTTACAAAATGACCAAACAGATTAAATTGAAGAAACAGGCTGTCAGAAATAAGGAGAAACAAGACCCAGTAGATTTACAGAGAGGAGCACATCAAAGGCATTTATACAAAGGCAGGCGGATATGTAACTGGACGATGAAACGTAATAAAATGAGTTCATGATTGGGGCTGGATGAGATGTGGAGGCAAGCTTCCCTCTAGACTAACAGTGAAATCTTGCAGGGCTCCAATCCCCTGGTGGGGTCTGTACATCCCGGACAGCTCATTTTAAAACTAGGGGTGAAGCTGTGATCAGCTCATGCAATGTGTTCAGAGTACGGGTTGGGCTCGTGTTGCGTTGGGACAAGCCTGTTACATCAGGAATCTTAACGAGAGAGAGAGACAGAGAAAGAAAATGGGAGAAACTGGGAGAGAGACAGGAGCAGAGAGAGGAAACACAGAGGGGAGAAAGAGTGGTAGAGTGAGAAAATAAAGTGCAACAAAAAGGGGGAGAGAGAGAAATGGGCAGAGAGGGAACCAACTGTAAAATAAGTGATTAACACAGAGAGACTTAAAGGAAAAGAGGGGGTGAGAGGGCAGAGAGTGAGGGCAGAGATAGAGAGAAGAGGGAAAGATGAGATCGTGGCTGAGATGGCGAGCGAGAGAGGAGGAGGCAGAGAGAAGACAGGGTCGATACATGCAAAGAGAAGGGGACTGAGAGTGAGGCAGAAAGAGGGACCGAGGCAGAGAAGAGAAAGGCAGAAAGCGTGAGACACAGCGAGGCAGAGAGAAATGAGAGATAGAGAAGAGACGAGACACAGAGAAAACGAGGTGAGGAGAGACAGAGTCAGAGAAAGAAACAGATGAGTGAGGCAGTGAGAGAGAGAGAGAGAGAGAGAGAGAGAGAGAGAGAGAGAGAGAGAGAGAGAGAGAATGAATGAGGCAGATAGCGACAGAGAAAAAACAAGACAGAGGATGGACAGGTTAGATTGAGTGTAAATCTCGCTCTACACTGTCCCATCAAACGGTCTGTGGGTCTGATGCAATAGATGCAATCAACATAACAAAAACAGTTTGTCTGGTCATTATCACATTACTGTTTGTGAGAGCTTGCGGTGCGCAAATTGCCTGCCGCGTTTCCCACATTACAACAGTGACTACACTCCAAAACTACTTCATTGGCTGTAAAGCGCTTTGAGACGTTCGGTGGTCGTGAAAGGCGCTATATAAATGCACGTCGTTCATTCAAGTCGTATGGCTATTTCCAATCTGCCTGAAGAAACCCCTTCAAGTTAAACAGCTTGAACCCCGAACGGTCAGAGTGCTGACACTCTGGGACACCCGTCTTATCTCAGTACCTTTCTGAATGTGGTATTAGGCACTTGCAGAGATTCACTGCAGCGGTTTCCTCTTCCCATTTCCTGCGATTCCCAAATCCTCTCCCAGCCTCATTCCAGCCCCGACACCTTGCCCTCGGACACACTGATCCTAAAGAGAAACAAGACACGGATGTGAAGCTGTGATCAATGCAGTAAGTTTTATTTCTGAGTACAGCCCATTATTCTGACAGCAGTAACACAGGGTCAGGGGTTACGGGACCTAAACAATCAAACAGAGCCTGCTTCCCGTGAAGGAAGGTTTCATTCAGTGAGAACATGCAGAGCTCGGGCTGGTGGGAATCTGTCACTGGATCTTTCACTGTTTCGGTCTGCAACATCTGAACCCACCGGGGAAGGCTAGAGGAACAGACAGATACATAGGGTGAGTTGGAGCAGTCGCCGGGACTGGCGAACTATTCCAAATAGAGCGAGAGGGGGGAGGGACAAGAGGCCGGCCGCTGTGCTGAGCCTGGATCAAAGTCTGCTTCAATCCCAGCTGGAGTCTTGGGGCCCGCACTTTAAGAAGGATGAGGGTCCGGCTCACTCTCAGCCCCGCTCCTCCCCCCACGGGCTGCGCCTATCGCGGCTCAGTCCCGGGACACTCACCCTCAGCCCCCTTGGCCGCGGGTCCTCCGGCCAATCCATTCCGGCTCCGGTCTCTCGGATTCGCTCGCTTACTTTCCGCCATTTTGTTTTCTTTCAGCAACCGCCTCCATCCGGGGACCCGGGACATGCGCAGTGCGGCCTCAGAACGCGCTCAGCGAGTCAGTGTTATCCGCCCCTGCTGTTGGCTGGAAACAGTTGATTGATAGCAATCCCACCAATCGGAGCCCGGCACAGCGCCACCCGCCCACCTTCTCTGTCGGAGGCGAACCGCTCTGGGTCGCGTGGCTCCTGATTTGGGAAGCTGCGGCAGTTAAATCGCCTTAGGACCAGTGACGTCATGTAACTCGGCAACGCGGCCTGTGTGACGTCAGTAACCCCGCAACACGGCCTGTGTGACGTCATGTAACCTGGCAGCTCGGGCCCTGTGACGTCAGAGTACAGGCGCGAGGTGGTCACCAGGAAATCCATTGGCCCATTGGTTGTCAGGTGTGTCCAGCAGGGCGGAAGCTGCGAGTTTTATTAACCCAGGGGAAAACAGCTGCCTCGCCTGCTGAGTTTTTCCAGCGTTTTCTGTTCCCACGGCCGCCAACCTCATAGTTCCCCAACCCCGCACAGCCCGCTTCGACCTCCTTCCCAAGATCCACAAACAGGACTGCCCCGGTAGACCCATCGTTTCAGCCTGTTCTTGCCCCACGGAACTTATCTCTTCCTATCTCGACTCTATTTTATCTCCCCTTGTCCAGTCTCTTCCCACCTACATCCGCGACTCTTCCGATGCCCTCCGCCATTTTAACAGTTTCCAGTTTCCCGGCCCCAACCGCCTCCTCTTCACTATGGACGTACAATCCCTCTACACCTGCATTCCCCACCAGGATGGCCTGAGGGCGCTCCGCTTCTTCCTTGAACAGAGGCCCAACCAGTCCCCATCCACCACCACTCTCCTCCGCCTGGCTGAACTTGTTCTCACATTGAACAACTTCTCCTTTGACTCCACCGATTTCCTCCAAATTAAAGGTGTTGCTATGGGTACCCGCATGGGTCCTAGCTATGCCTGCCTTTTCGTGGGATATGTGGAACACTCTTTGTTCCAGTCCTACTCGGGTCCCCTCCCTCACCTCTTTTTCCGGTACATTGATGACTGCATCGGTGCCGTCTCCTGCTCTCGCCCTGAACTAGAATATTTCATTCACTATGCTTCCAATTTCCACCCTTCCCTCACCTTCAAATGCTCCATCTCCGACTCTTCCCTTCCCTTCCTCGACTTCTTCGTCTCCATCTCTGGGGATAGGTTATTGACTAACATTCACTACAAGCCCACTGACTCCCACAGCTACCTGGACTACACTTCCTCCCACCCCGCCTCCTGTAAGGACTCTATACCATTCTCCCAGTTTCTCCGTCTCCGCCGCATCTGCTCTGATGATGCCACCTTCCATACCAGTGCTTCCGACATGTCTTCCTTTTTCCTCAACCGAGGATTCCCCTCTACCGTGGTCGACACGGCCCTCGACCGTGTCCGTTCCATCTCCCGCACTTCTGCCCTCACCCCTGCCCCTCCCTCCCGGAACCACGATAGAGTTCCCCTTGTCCTCACCTTTCACCCCACCAGCCTCCACATTCAATGGATCATCCTCCGCCATTTCCACCACCTCCAGCGTGATCCCACCACCAAACGCATCTTCCCCTCACCTCCCCTTTCAGCATTCCGCAGGGACCACTACCTCCGCGACACCCTAGTCCACTCCTCTACCACCCCCAGCACCCCTTCCCCTTCGCCCGGCACCTTCCCGTGTAAGCACAGGAGATGCAACACATGCCCTTTTCCCTCCCCTCTTCCCACTGTCCAGGGCCCCAAACACCCCTTCCAGGTGAAACAGCGATTTACTTGTACTTCCTGCAATTTAGTATACTGTATTCGCTGCTCACGATGTGTTCTCCTCTACATTGGGGAGACCAAACGCAGATTGGGTGACCGCTTTGCGGAACACCTCCGTTCAGTCCATAAGGGGGACCCCGAGCTCCCGGTCGCCTGTCACTTTAATTCACCGCTTCACTCCCACTCTGACTTCACCGTCCTCGGCCTATTACACTGTTCCACGGAAGCGCAGCGAAAGCTCGAGGAACAGCACCTCATCTTTCGTTTAGGCACGCTACAGCCCTCTGGACTCAATATCGAGTTCAACAATTTTAGATCATAACCTTAGCCCCATCACATTTATATTTTATTTTCTCATCCACCCTTTTATTTGCCCCCCCCCCCCGCCTTTTTTTTTTCCTCCTAGAAGCTGGCAGCTGTCCTTCATTCTGCCATTGCATTTCACACTTCTTTCAGCCTTAACCTGTCACATTAACACCACCTCTTGCCTTGAATATCTCTTAATGTCTCTTAATCTCTCCTTTTGTTCTTTCATCCCCTCCCCCTTTTCCCAGCTTTATCCTTGCTTTAAATCTATTTGATTTCCTGCTGTCTCCAGTTCTGATGAAAGGTCTTCGACCTGAAACGTTAACTCCGTTTCTCTCTCCACGGATGCTGCCTCGCCTGCTGAGTTTTTCCAGCGTTTTCTGTTGTTATTTACCCAGGGGTGTCGGCGCTGCACGGCACATGCGCAGCCATCTTGCGACAGGATCGAGGACGAGAGAATGTTCTGAATTTCTATCCTGTACTTAGTGACGTTTGTAAACTCATTTTACAGGGGATTAGAAGGGATGATTTGCACACGGGGGAAGCTGCAACCAAACATCACGTCAAGATCTGACAGTCACTCGATTCATCAGGACCTGATTATCATCGTCCTTTGAATGTTGCTGGAGAAATGTTGGTCAGTTCTGTCTGTGGGAAAAGATCTCAAACCCCACTGTGACTGGAAAAGCACAGAGACACACACCCGAGCGAGTGTGTTCCAGTGCACTGCCTGTGGAAAGAGCTTTAACCAATTACACAGCCTGAAAAATCGTCGCACCATTCACAGCGGGGTGAAAACGTACATGTGTTCTGTGTGTTAACGATGCTTCAACCGATTGTCCAAACTGGAGAGACACATGGACACCCGCACCACAGAGAAACCGTGGGAATGTGAAGACAGTGGGAAGGGATTCAATCACCCATCTGAGCTGGAAATTCATCGGTGCACTTGCACTGGGGAGAGACCGTTCACCTGTTCCAGGTGTGGCAAGGGATTCACTCCATCATCCCACCTGCTGAAACACCAGCGAGTTCACACTGGAGAGAGGCCGTTCACCTGCTCCGTGTGTGGGAAGAGATTCACTCCATCATCCCACCAGCAGAATCACCAGCGAGTTCACTCTGGGGAGAGACTGTTCACCTGCTCTGTGTGTGGGAAGAGATTCACTCCATCATCCCACCAGCTGACACACCAGCGAGTTCACACAGGGGAGAGGGCGTTCACCTGCTCCGTGTGGGGGAAGGCATTCACAGAGACAGGGTCTAGTGTAATATAAAAAGAGCTACATTCGAGTGTAATATAAACAGAGACAGGGTCTAGTGTAATACAGCTCACCACCATCTTCTCAAGGACAACTAGGGATGGGCAATAAATGCTGGCCTTGTCAGCGATGCCCAGATCCCATAAATGAATAATTTAAAAAATGTTTAAAATTATAAACAGAGGCAGTGTCGACTGTAATATAAACAGAGACAGGGTCTAGTGTAATATAAACAGAGACACAGTCTAGTGTAATATAAACACAGACATGGTCTAATGTAATATAAACACAGACAGGGTCTAGTGTAATATAAACACAGACAGGGTCTAGTGTAATATAAACACAGACAGGGTCTAGTGTAATATAAACAGACGGTGTATTGTAAAATAAACAGAGACAGGGTCTAGTGTAATATAAACAGACAGAGTCTAGTGTAATATGAACAGACAGAGTCTAATGTATTATAAACAGAGACAGGGTACATTGTAATATAAACAGAGAAAGAGTCTAGTGTAATATAAACAGAGACAGGCTCTAGTGTAATATAAACAGAGACAGGGTCCAGTGTAATATAAACACAGACAGGCTCTAGTGTAATATAAACAGAGACAGGGTCTAGTGTGATATAAACAGAGACATGGTCTAGTGTAATATAAACAGAGACAGGGTCTAGTGTAATATAAACAGACATGGTCTAGTGTAATATAAACAGAGAGGGTCTAGTGTAATATAAACAGAGACAGGGTCTAGTGTAATATAAACACAGACAGGGCCTAGTGAAATATAAACAGAGACAGGGTCTAGTGTAATATAAACAGAGACATGGTCTAGTGTAATATAAACACAGACAGGGTCTAGTGATAAAATCAGGGACAGGTTCTAGTGTGATATAAACAGAGTCAGGTTCTAGTGTAATATAAACAGAGACAGGGTCTAGTGTAAATATAAACAAATACAGGGTCTAGTGTAATATAAACAGAGACAGTCTCTAGTGTAATATAAACAGAGACAGGGTCTAGTGTAATATAAACAGAGACATGGACCAGTATAATACAGCTCACCACCACCTTCTCAAGGGCAACTAGGGATGACCTTTCCAGCAACGCCCAGATCCCATAAACGAATAATAAAAACAATATATATATATAAGCAGAGACATAATCTAGTGTAATATAAACACAGACAGGGTCTAGTGTAATATAAGCAGAGACAGGGCATATCGTAATATAAACAGAGAGAGGGTCTAGTGTAATATAAACAGAGACAGGGTCTAGTGTAATATAAACAGAGACACAGTCTAGTGTAATATAAACACAGACATGGTCTAATGTAATATAAACACAGACAGGGTCTAGTGTAATATAAACACAGACAGGGTCTAGTGTAATATAAACACAGACAGGGTCTAGTGTAATATAAACAGACGGTATATTGTAAAATAAACGGAGACAGGGTCTAGTGTAATATAAACAGACAGAGTCTAGTGTAATATAAACAGACAGAGTCTAATGTATTATAAACAGAGACAGGGTCTAGTGTAATATAAACAGAGACCACGTCTAGTGTAAATATAAACAGAGACAGGGTCTAGTGTAATATAAACAGAGACAGGCTCTAGTGTAATATAAACAGAGACAGGGTCTAGTGTAATATAAACACAGACAGGGTCTAGTGTAATATAAACAGAGACAGGGTCTAGTGTGATATAAACAGAGACATGGTCTAGTGTAATATAAACAGAGACAGGGTCTAGTGTAATATAAACACAGACAGGGTCTAGTGTGATAGAAACAGAGACATGGTCTAGTATAATATAAACAGAGACAGGGTCTATTGTAATATAAACAGAGAGAGGGTCTAGTGTAATATAAAGAGAGACAGGGTCTAGTGTAATATAAACAGAGACAGGGTCTAGTGTGATATAAACAGAGACATGGTCTAGTGTAATATAAACAGAGACATGGTCTAGTGTAATATAAACACAGACAGGGTCTAGTGATAAAATCAGGGACAGGTTCTAGTGTGATATAAACAGAGACAGGTTCTAGTGTAATATAAACAGAGACAGGGTCTAGTGTAATATAAACAGAGACAGGCTCTAGTGTAATATAAACAGAGACAGGCTCTAGAGTAATATAAACAGAGACAGGGTCTAGTGTAATATAAACACAGACAGGCTCTAGTGTAATATAAACAGAGACAGGGTCTAGTGTGATATAAACAGAGACATGGTCTAGTGTAATATAAACAGAGACATGGTCTAGTGTATTATAAACACAGACAGGGTCTAGTGATAAAATCAGGGACAGGTTCTAGTGTGATATAAACAGAGTCAGGTTCTAGTGTAATATAAACAGAGACAGGGTCTAGTGTAAATATAAACAGAGACAGGGTCTAGTGTAATATAAACAGAGACAGGCTCTAGTGTAATATAAACAGAGACAGGGTCTAGTGTAATATAAACAGAGACATGGACCAGTATAATACAGCTCACCACCACCTTCTCAAGGGCAACTAGGGATGACCTTTCCAGCAACGCCCAGATCCCATAAACGAATAATAAAAACAATATATATATATAAGCAGAGACATAATCTAGTGTAATATAAACACAGACAGGGTCTAGTGTAATATAAGCAGAGACAGGGCATATTGTAATATAAACAGAGAGACGGTCTAGTGTAATATAAACAGAGACAGGGTCTAGTGTAATATAAACAGAGACAAAGTCTAGTGTAATATAAACACAGACATGGTCTAATGTAATATAAACACAGACAGGGTCTAGTGTAATATAAACACAGACAGGGTCTAGTGTAATATAAACAGAGACAGGGTCTAGTGTAATATAAACAGACGGTATATTGTAAAATAAACAGAGACAGGGTCTAGTGTAATATAAACAGACAGAGTCTAGTGTAATATAAACAGACAGAGTCTAATGTATTATAAACAGCGACAGGGTCTAGTGTAATATAAACAGAGACCAGGTCTAGTGTAATATAAACAGAGACAACGTCTAGTGTAAATATAAACAGAGACAGGGTCTAGTGTAATATAAACAGAGACAGGCTCTAGTGTAATATAAACAGAGACAGGGTCTAGTGTAATATAAACACAGACAGGGTCTAGTGTAATATAAACAGAGACAGGGTCTAGTGTGATATAAACAGAGACATGGTCGAGTGTATTATAAACAGAGACAGGGTCTAGTGTAATATAAACACAGACAGGGTCTAGTGTAATATAAACAGACGGTATATTGTAAAATAAACAGAGACAGGGTCTAGTGTAATATAAACAGACAGAGTCTAGTGTAATATAAACAGACAGAGTCTAATGTATTATAAACAGCGACAGGGTCTAGTGTAATATAAACACAGACAGGGTCTAGTGTAATATAAACAGAGACAGGGTCTAGTGTGATATAAACAGAGACATGGTCGAGTGTATTATAAACAGAGACAGGGTCTAGTGTAATATAAACACAGACAGGGTCTAGTGTGATAGAAACAGAGACATGGTCTAGTATAATATAAACAGAGACAGGGTCTATTGTAATATAAACAGAGAGAGGGTCTAGTGTAATATAAAGAGAGACAGGGTCCAGTGCAATATAAACAGAGACAGGGTCTAGTGTAATATAAACAGAGACAGGATCTAGTGTAATATAAACAGAGACAGGCTCTCGTGTAATATAAACAGAGACAGGCTCTAGTGTAATATAAACAGAGACAGGGTGTGGTGTAATATAAACACAGACTGGCTCTAGTGTAATATAAACAGAGACAGGGTCTAGTGTGATATAAACAGAGACATGGTCTAGTGTAATATAAACACAGACAGGGTCTAGTGTAATATAAACAGAGACAGGGTCGAGTGTGATATAAACAGAGACATGGTCTAGTGTAATATAAACAGAGACAGGGTCTAGTGTAAATATAAACACAGACAGGCTCTAGTGTAATATAAACAGAGACAGTGTCTAGTGTAATATAAACAGAGACAAGGTCTAGTGTAATATAAACAGAGACAGGGTCTAGTGTAATATAAACAGAGACAGGGTCTAGTGTAATATAAACAGAGACAGGGTCTAGTGTAATATAAACAGAGACAGGGTCTAGTGTAATATAAACAGAGACAGGGTCTAGTGTAATATAAACAGAGACAGGGTCTAGTGTAATATAAACAGAGACAGGGTCTAGTGTAATATAAACACAGACAGGGTCTAGTGTAATATAAACAGAGACAGGCTCTAGTGTAATATAAACAGAGACAAGGTCTAGTGTAATATAAACAGAGACATGGTCTAGTGTAATATAAACAGAGACAGGCTCTAGTGTAATATAAACAGAGACAGGGTCTAGTGTAATATAAACACAGACAGGCTCTAGTGTAATATAAACAGAGACAGCGTCTAGTGTAATATAAACTCAGAAAGGCTCTAGTGATAAAATCAGGGACAGGTTCTAGTGTGATATAAACAGAGACAGGTTCTAGTGTAATATAAACAGAGACAGGGTCTAGTGTAATATAAACAGAGACAGGGTCTAGTGTAATATAAACAGAGACAGGCTCTAGTGTAATATAAACAGAGACAGGGTCTAGTGTAATATAAACAGAGACATGGACCAGTATAATACAGCTCACCACCACCTTCTCAAGGGCAACTAGGGATGACCTTTCCAGCAACGCCCAGATCCCATAAACGAATAATAAAAACAATATATATATATAAGCAGAGACATAATCTAGTGTAATATAAACACAGACAGGGTCTAGTGTAATATAAGCAGAGACAGGGCATATTGTAATATAAACAGAGAGAGGGTCTAGTGTAATATAAACACAGACAGGGACTAGTGTAATATAAACACAGACAGGGACGAGTGTAATATAAAAACAGACAGGGTCTAGTATAATATAAACAGAGACAGGGTCTATTGTAATATAAACAGAGAGAGGGTCTAGTGTAATATGAAGGGACTAATTAGTAATCTTGTTGTACGGGGACCCTTGGGTCAGAGCGATCATAACATGATCGATTTCTCACTCGAAATGGAGAGCGAAGAAATTGACTCAGATACTAAGGTCCTGAATTTAAACAAGGGGAATTATGATGCCATTAGACAGGAACTGAGTAGGTCTGATTGGACAACGTTCCTGGGAGGACTGGAGGTAGATAAACAATGGCAAGCATTTAAAGATAGAATGACAAAATTGCAAAAATTGTTTATACCAATCTGGCATAAAAGGAAATCTAAAAAGGTGACTCAACCGTGGATAACAGGGGAAATTAGAGACAGCATAAAATCCAAATATAGGGCGTATAAAATAGCCAAAAAAAGCGCCAGAGCGGAAGATTGGGAACAGTTTAAGATAGAGCAACGGAGGACAAAGGGCTTAATCAAGAGGGGCAAAATAGCTTACGAAAGCAAGCTGGCGGAAAATATAAAAACTAACTCCAAAAGCTTTTATAAGTATATCAAGAGGAAAAGACTGGTGAAAACCAAAGTTGGCCCATTGCAGTCAGATACGGGGGAATATATAACGGGAAATAAAGAAATGGCAGACCAACTAAATGCATACTTTGGGTCAGTCTTTACGAAGGAAGACACAAAAAACCTCCCTGGGATATCGGGAAAAATAGGGACATTTGCAAAGGAGGAAATGACGCAAGTCAATATCTCTAAGGATATGGTGTTAAGGAAGCTAAAGGGATTGAAGGCGGACAAATCCCCAGGGCCTGATAACATGCATCCTAGGGTGCTGAAGGAGGTGGCCCTAGAGATAGCGGATGCACTAAGTATGATTTTTCAGAATTCATTAGACTCGGGAACAGTGCCCATGGATTGGAGGGTAGCTAACGTTACCCCACTATTCAAAAAGGGGGGTAGGGAAAAAGCAGGTAATTACAGACCTGTAAGCCTTACATCAGTTGTGGGCAAAATGCTGGAGTCCATCATTAAGGATGAAATAGCGGAGCACTTAGCAAATGGGGACAGGATAGGACAGAGTCAACATGGATTTACAAAGGGTAAATCGTGCTTGACTAATCTATTGGAATTTTTTGAGGGAGTAACTGGTAAAATAGATGGGGGAGAGCCAGTAGATGTGGTGTACCTGGACTTCCAAAAGGCCTTCGATAAGGTCCCACATAAAAGATTAGCAGGGAAAATTGAAGCTCATGGGATAAAGGGGAAAGTATTGACGTGGATAGAGAACTGGCTGTCAGACAGAAAACAGAGAGTTGGAATAAACGGCTCATTTTCTGAATGGCAGGCAGTAACAAGTGGGGTACCACAGGGATCTGTCCTGGGTCCCCAGCTGTTCACAATTTACATTAATGACCTGGATCAGGGAGTCGGATGCAGCATTTCCAAATTTGCAGACGACACTAAACTAGGAGGGGGGGTGGGCTCAGAGGAGGAGACCAGGAAGCTCCAGAGCGATTTGGACAGACTGGGTGATTGGGCGGATAAATGGCAGATGCACTATAATGTGGACAAGTGCGAAGTTATCCACCTTGGGTGCAGGAACGGGAGGGCAAATTATTATTTAAATGGCAATAAATTGGGAGAGGGGGAAGTACAGAGAGACCTGGGTGTTCTTGTACACCAGTCACTGAAGGCGAGCATGCAGGTGCAACAGGCGATCAAGAAGGCAAACGGTATGCTGGCCTTCATAGCAAAAGGGTTGGAATACAGGAACAGGGATACCTTGCTGCAGCTGTACAGGGCACTGGTGAGACCACACCTCGAGTACTGTGTACAGTTTTGGTCGCCTCATCTGAGGAAAGATGTTCTTGCCATGGAGGGGGTGCAGCGGCGATTCACCAGGCTGATACCAGGAATGGCGGGATTGACCTATGAGGAGAGACTATGTAGTTTAGGGATGTACACATTGGAGTTTAGAAGATTGAGAGGGGACCTCATAGAAGTGTATAAAATTCTGACAGGTCTAGACAGACTAGATGCAGAAGGAATGTTTCCCTTGGCGGGTGAGAACAGAACTAGAGGACATAATTTAAGGATAAGGGCTAAACCATTTAGGACAGAAATGAGGGGGAATTTCTTCACTCAGAGGGTGGTGAACCTGTGGAACTCATTGCCACAGAGGGCAGTGTACGCCAGCTCATTAAATATATTTAAGAGGGAATTAGATATATTTCTACAGGCAAAAGGGGTTAAGGGTTACGGAGAGAAGGCGGGGACGGGATACTGAATTGGAGGATCAGCCATGATCTCATTAAATGGCGGAGCAGGCTCGAAGGGCCGGATGGCCTACTCCTGCTCCTATCTTCTATGTATCTATGTATGTATAAAGAGAGACAGGGTCTAGTGTAATATAAACAGAGACATGGTCTAGTATAATATAAACTGAGATATGGTTTACTGCGTCACCCCAACTCCTCTTTCACCCCTACTATCCAACCCCCTCACCCCAACTCCTCTTTCACCCCTACTCTCCAACCCCCCTCACCCCAACTCCTCTTTCACCCCTACTATCCAATCCGCCTCACCCCAACTCCTCTTTCACCCCTACTCTCCAACCCCCCTCACCCCAACTCCTCTTTCACCCCTACTCTCCAACCCCCCTCACCCCAACTCCTCTTTCACCCCTACTATCCAACCCCCTCACCCCAACTCCCCTTTCACCCCTACTCTCCAACCCCCCTCACCACAACTCCTCTTTTACCCCTACTCTCCAACCCTCCCCACCCCAACTCCTCTTTCACCCCTACTATCCAACCCCCTCACCCCAACTCCCCTTTCACCCCTACTCTCCAACCCCCCTCACCACACCTCCTCTTTTACCCCTACTCTCCAACCCCCTCACCCCAACTCCACTTTCACCCCTACTCTCTATCCCCCTTCACCCCAACTCCTCTTTCACCCCTACTCTCCAACCACCCTCACCACAACTCCTCTTTCACCCCTACTCTCCAACCCCCCTCAACCCAACTCCTCTTTTACCCCTACTCTCCAACCCCCTCACCCCAACTCCACTTTCACCCCTACTATCCAACCCCCCTCACCCCAACTCCTCTTTCACCCTTACTCTCCAACCCCCCTCACCCCAACTCCTCTTTTACCCCTACTCTCCAACCCCCTCACCACAACTCCTCTTTTACCCATACTCTTCAACCCCCTCTCATCTTCCATTCACTTCAATTGAAGGGAAAACGACAGATTATACCAGTCAGGATTTGAAAGATATTTACAACAGATTCTGGATGTTCTTCGGGTTGGGATCTTTCTCTATTCTGTCCACTTAAGGAGTTAGATAACAGACTTTCTCCCGTGAATATACAGCTGGAGTATTTGGGCTGTGATGTGTTTACTTGTTCATCTTGTTGACTCTAAACCTTTGCCAATTATTTGATGTGTTCTGTTACCTTGTACATATTTTTTTAAAATACACTTGCTGAGTGGATTCAAATTTAAATTGAAACCATGTTTGCAGGCGTGATGCTCTCTTCACACATCAAAGGTGAGAGAGATGCTGTGGGGCACACGTTAAGTCTAGTAGCAGAAAGTGATTAACAGACTGGGTGTTGTATTTGTGATCCCGGGCATGTTACCGAGACCTTCCCTGGATACAAAGGCTAGGAGAGGCACTCTGGAAAGTATGGGGAGTTGGGACTTGTCCATGAGAGTAACCGAAGGTATGAGAACTGAAAGAATCTCGAGTTCAAAAGGAGAAAAGTCCCAAAAATGGAACAGTCAGTAACAGGACATCAATTAGTCTCCTCTTATCTTGGAGGCATCAAATATCGACACACGTGTTATTTGAAATATCAAAATATTAAACTCCAGCCCACTTATAGGGGTTATTAACATCAGCAGAAACAAACTCCGGCTGTTAGAATGAACACGATTCAGTCCTGGATGTGATTTACCGGGAAAAAGCCGCGGAGTTCCAAAAGCGGAACCTGCAGGTTCCTATTCAGGGCTTGCAGCCTACACCAGGTACTTATAAAACCTACCCGCCGGGTGCGTTACCTCACTGCGCTCCGCTGATTCGTAATCGGCGCAAAATATGGATCTGTTGCCGCTGTCCTTTTCACGCACTCATTCGTCCCCATCACAGTCACACTGCGCATGCTCCAAATACAGGCGGGCACTGCGCCTGCGCGCTGGGCTCCTCCAGTTTGAATTGGGCACATTCTCCCCCGCGAGGCATGCTGGGGAACTGACCCGCCATTGTCAGACCCATTCGTGAAGGAGAATGATTTTCTCTGATCCGATTAAGAGAAAATTCAGCAATAATTCACACAGAAATCCAAGTGCACTCTGCCATGGTTCAGTCCTGGATATGATTAATAACAGAATCCAGACGCCTGCAGTCACATGTGAACTCACTGGAGTCTCGGCAGGTGGGGTGAATTTGTTCCCACACACAGGATATTGAAAAGCTCTCTCCAGTATCAATGGGCTGTTCGTGCATCAGCTGCTTTGATTTTTGAAAGCTTTTCTCACAGTCAGAGTATATAAAGCAACTGTTCTCAATGTGGACATTCTGAAGTGTTAACAGTTGGGAAAACTGAGTCAATCCCTTCCCACATGTGAAGTATCTAAACCATCTCTCTGCGGTGTGACTGTGCTGGTGTGTCAGTAAATGGGATGATCGATTGAATCCCATTTCACATTCAGAGGAGTGAACAGATTCTCCTAATTACGAACATGCTGGCGTTGTAGCAGGTGAGATAAGCGAGTGACTCTCTTTCCACACTCAGCTGGTGAATGGCCTCTCACCGGTGGGACTGTGTCCATGAGTTTCCACCTCAGATGGGCAACTGCAACCGTTCCCACAGTCCCCACATTTACACTGTTGATTCAGGTGGGCGCACCAATCTCACAGGCTGGACGATTGTTTGAAGGTGGATCCACACACAGAACACGTGCCCTGTTTCTTTCCACTGTGATTGGTGCTATTCCCTTCTATATCCAAAGGCCGATGATATTCAGATCCTGATGAATCCGGTGACTCTGTCAGATCTTGATGCGATGTTTGTATAAGTTTCCCATCTGCAGATCCTCCTCTTCTAATACCCTGTAAACGGTGTTTACAACAGGATAGAAATTCAGAACAGACAAATCTAGTTTCTATAGACCATTCTGTCCCCTACTGTTCCTCCTAAACTGTAAATCCCCCATTCTACACACTCTCCTTCCATCCTTACTATCTAAAAACAACATTCATTACACCATCTGGGATTTGTTCCTCCCTTTAACTCCAGTAGGTGCTGAATCTGGCTGGGTGCAATTTCAGAGACATTAGTTAATCTCTATAGTCTCAACGTCAACCAACACAGTGAATGTCAGCAGGATTTCCACTGTGGTCGGCATCACAGCCGAGTCCAATCCTGCCCTCAATGGACATCCATACACTACCCAGTTGAGGTCACTGGATCGTCATCAAGTGCAGGGGCACTGGCTGATTTTTACTCTTAGTTAGCCCAGTGGTACTGAGGCCAATTATAGCCCCTGAACTGCTGCCTTGGGATTAATTAACAACACAGATCAAGTGTTGAATGTGGGACCTTCCCAGTCAGTGGTGCAGAGTATTTTAAAGTGGAGTGGGGGGGAGGGTTCGAACAGAATATTTATAAAGAAATATCACTCCACATTTAAACGAAACCTTCGTCACTCTGCAAAATTCTGAAATCTTTCAAACTTAAACAAGCAAGTCAAATGGAGCTTCAAAAATAGTGAGATATTTTAGAAAGGCTCAAGTCACTGAAATAGACAGGTTTACAATCACTGCACAGTACAGAAGGGAGCGACTGTTAATGGGAGCTCTGTTAGTGAACTCCTCCGACACTCCAAGATAAATGAAACTGTCCCTTTAAATATAAATACGCAGAGAAATGAGAATCCCTGTCCCTTTAAATATCTGCCCCATTCACCCAGGCAGTGGGAGGAGAAACAGCGCGCGGTCTCTTTATATCCTGACCCAGTGGGCACCTGCTCTGTGTGGGGGCGGGGCCTGGGGAAACCCCCGCTCTGTATGGGGGCGGGGCCTGGGGAAACTGCTTTAAGTGGGAGCGGGGCAAGGGGAAGCCGCTCTGTGTGGGGGCGGGGACTGGGGAACCCGCTCTTTGTGGGGGCGGGGCTTGGGGAAGCCGCTCTGTGTGGGGGCGGGGACTGGGGAACCCGCTCTTTGTGGGGGCGGGGCTTGGGGAACCTGCTCTAGGTGGGGGCGGGACCTGGGAAATCAGCTCTGTGTGGGGGCGGGGACTGGGGAACCCCCTCTCTGTGTGGGGGCGGGGCCTGGGAACCCCCGC
Organism: Squalus acanthias; assembly: GCA_030390025.1. Classification (NCBI taxonomy): domain Eukaryota; kingdom Metazoa; phylum Chordata; class Chondrichthyes; order Squaliformes; family Squalidae; genus Squalus; species Squalus acanthias. Next base: position 43,449 of record JASTWF010001060.1, on the reverse strand, counting down.
CCTGTGTGGGGGCGGGGCCAGCGCATTTGTAACGGAAAATGACTGAACATTTGTCCCAGTGTACTCTTTTTACATGGGTACCAAATCAAAAACTGTAAATCAACCTTTGCTGCTATGAAATTTGGGTGTATTTTAAAGAGCCTCACGTCCTTCCTCGTGTCTGCTGCAATTGTGTAGAAAGGGGATGTGTAAGGAGATGGTATTTGTGTGGAGATGTGAAACAAGGAAACGTTACCACTCTGTCACAGTGACAAAGCCTTGGGGTCACACCTGGATCCGCATGGTCTTGTCGCAAAATCTGTGGGAAATGTTGAGGTGTGAAAGAAGAGAGGAAATCACATTCGGGCCTGAAAGAAGGTTCCTTGAATGAACAATTCATGAGGCTGTTTTGCGATTTGCCTGCATGAGGTGAAAAAACATGAAATGAAAAAGGACGTGTCCAGTGACACTGGCGTTGTCAATAGTGGTTTCTATACCTAATCACTATCTCGTAAGCCTAAAATCCTACCCCTAAACCCTGCTCCTAACGCCAGCCCCTGACACCTAACCCGAACCCTAAGCAAGGATTAGTGACAGGGCTCAAGTGGGAGAGCTAAAGACCTGATAAAGGAAGTATTTGAAACAAATATCTCCATTAAAGAAATAGTGCAAGGTATGTTAGTCCCAAGAGATTAAATCAACAAGACCGGACGAAAAAGGGTTAAATGATGCAGTAGAACGGATTTCAAATCTTATGCAAGACAGTTCAATAAAGAGGTGGTTCAAAGGAACTTCAGATGAGTGTAAAGTGAGACACTACATTTCAGTCTATGACACCCACAAGCCATGAACTCAAATGGAACAAGCTTGGTGTTTTTTTTTAAACATGGTTCAAATATTTTTATTCAAAAACAATAATACCTGTACAACTCATCAATTATATAGTAAATCCATTACATTCATCCACCACAGTAAAAAATAAAGCCTTAAAAACAGCCTTATAGTTAATATAAATGCAATGATTAATTTTACAAATAATTAATAATGTTTACAGTACAAATACCCTTAAACAATACCACACAACTTTTTAGATTTAAAATAATAAATCTCAAAGTAAACTCCACATAAAACAAAAACCATTTCAACACCAGTGTACAAACACATAGCATCATCATAATCCAATTAAATGCTACAGATAACATTTATTCCAATAAACCAAGAAAAAACCCGTTTTTTTCGTGGTTTTCTTTTGCGGTTGAAATATTTTTATTCAAATACAATAATACCTGTACAACTAATCAATTACATAGTAAATCCATTACATAGTAATCCATTACATTCATCCATCACAGTAAAAAAATAAAGCCTTAAAAACAGCCTTATAATTAATATAAATGCAATGATTATTTTACAAATAATCAATAATGTTTACAGTACAAATACCTTTAAACAATACCACACAACCTTTTAGATTTAAAATAATAAATCTCAAGGTTAACTCCACATAAAAAAACATTTTAACACCACAGTGTACAAACACATAGCATCGTCATAATCCAATTAAATGCTACAGATAACACTTATTCCAATAAACCAAGAAAAAGCCCGTTTTACACCAGTCCTACTGGCATTGTTCATTCGATCATTCGATCATTCAATTGTTCGTTCGTTCATTCAAGCGTTCGTTTGTTCATTCGATCGAGCGTAAGTTCCATTATGTATGTATGAATGCGTGCGTACGTATCATTTGTCTAAGTGCGCACCTGCGTGCGTTCGCTCGATTATCGTTCATTTGATCGTTCACCACGCGATCATTCTTTCGAGTGTAAGTTCCAATGTGCATGCTTGCGTTCGCTCGAATCGTTCGCCCACTACCCCATGAGGTCGTTTGTTCGATCGAGTGTAAGTTCCAATATGTATGTCTGAATGCGTGCGTGCGTAGCATTTGTCTAAGTGTGCGCCTGCGTGCGTTCGGTCGAATCGTTCGTTCTATCACTGCACAAGTGATCATTCGTTCGATTGAGTGTAAGTTCCAATATGCATGAATGCGTTCGCTCGAATCGTTCGTCCGTTCGTTCAATAAATTACCAATATTAATTTACTTTATCTTTTCAACCACACCAACACTAGAAAATAACCTCAAAGTAAATTCCTATATAAACACCAATGCATCACCATGTGCAATTTCCCGGTCCTTATCAGAAAATCAATTAAGCTTCAAGTAAACTGCTTTCAAACAGAAAACCTGAAACCTTCCCAACAAAACAATTAAATACCAGTTCTACGCCAGTCCTATTGGCAATCCATTAACGATGTTGTCGAACCATGTAAAGTCATAGTCCTTGTCCACAGTCTTCAGCCCTTCCACGGAAAAAGAAGCCATCCACTTCCTGAAATCCCGTAAAAAGACCGAACACTCAAATCTTCTTCTGCTTGCTGTTATTGCTCACAGGACCCAACCATCAAAGAATACTCATCATTCCTTACTGATATTACTTTGCTCTGTCTTTTACTTTCCTTTTATTTTCCGTCTTTTAACCATTCACATTTTCCATCTTGTAACCGCTCACGCGCCACATTACAGATGGAAACAGTTTGTCTTTCCTCCACCAATATGGCGACCCATAAACCGGTCCCATGACCAAGAAAAAATCCTCACAGCTGCCGCCAGACAGAGCAGATGCTGGGCCGCTGGAACTCATTCAGGCCCGAAACCATTCTACAACTTTCAGAACCAGTGCAGCAATGCTCACCAACCGCATCTCCCGACTCCAACTCTGTCGACCAGCCGCCTCGCCCTGCGCCCCCCGCCTGGTGTTCTCCGTGCTGGGCCTCCCGCCCAGGCCACTCTCCTCCGGGTCTTCCACCTTGGGCCTTCTGCACCGGGCCCTCCGCACCGGCATTCCGCGCGAGCAGCCGGGGTGTGGAGCAGCCCGTTCACACAGCACCGAGTTGAGCTGAGTTGAGAATCTCACAGCCTTTCCACCCCGGGCCTTCTGCACTGGGCCCTCCACACCGGCATTCCCCGTGAGCAGCCGGGATGCGATGCTCACCCGTTCACACAGCGCTGAGCTGAGAATCTTGCAGCCTGGGCTTCGATTTTGTCATTGGGGCGGGCTGGGCATGAACATGGTTCAGGGCTCAATGCAATCCCAGTAAAAATCGTTTTCTATACACGAATGTGGTCTTTCAATGGCAGGGTATTTACCCAGCCTTCCCCGCGGGGGAGAATGTGCTGCAGCCAGATTACAGGAGCTCAGCGCGCAGGCGCGGGACCCGCCTGGGTTCCGTGCATGCGCAGCACGTGTAATGGCGAAGGACATAGTCATCGACGGGCTCCGGATAATGCTTAAAGAGGCGGCCAGGCGAAAGGAGTAATGGACCGGCGGGTGGTCCATTCGCTTCAACCACTCCCTGTCGTAGCGAGTTCCATATTCTCACCACTCTTTGGGTAAAGAAGTTACTCCTGAATTCCCTATTGGATTCCTTGGTGACTGTCTTTTATTGATGGCCTCTAGTTATGCCCTTCCCAACAAGTGGAAACATTCTCTCTCTATCCACTCTATCAAAACCTTTCATAATGTTAAAGACCTCTATTAGGTCACCCCTCAGCCTTTTTTATTCGGCCCATCGTGCCTGTGCCAGCTCTTTGAAAGAGCTCTCCAATTAGTCCCACACCCCTGCTATTTCTCCATAACTCTGTAAGTTTCCCCTTTCAAGTATTTATCCAATTCCCTTTTATAGGTTTAATTAATTTAATTTAATTTAATGCTTTTGAATCTACTTCCACCGCCCTTTCAAGCAGTGAATTCCAGATCATAATAACTCGCTGTGTAAAAAAAAAAATTCTCATCATCTCCCCTCTGGTTCTTTTGCCAATTGTCTTAAATCTGTGTCCTCTGGTAACCGACACTCCTGCCAGTGGAAACAGTTTCTCCTCATTTAATCCATCAAAACCCCTTGTAATTATAAACACCCCTATTAAATCTCCACTTAACCTTCTCTGCTCGAAGGAAACAATCCCAGCTTCTCCAGGCTCTCCACATAACTGAAGTCCCTCATACCTGGTACCATTCTGATCAATCTCCTCTGCACCCTCTCCCAGGCCTTGACATACTACCTGAAGTGTGGTGCCGAAGAAGTGGAGGCAATTGTCCAGCTGAGGCCTAACCCAGTGATTTATAAAGGTGTCACATAACATTGTTATGTAAATGTAACTAGTTCAGTGTGTAGTATCCACCAAACACGATAACACCTGGACTCAGAAGGTGACCAGCGAGAAAGTTTCCTTGACAATGTGTCCTGTCCCAGGATCGACAGTGTTGGAACTGTAGAGTCAGCTTGTGTGAGCAAAGTTCAGTGGAAGACCAGCTTTCTCTGCTAGATGAGGAGATCCCGGACAGACTGAAGACTGCGATCGTCTCTCTGAGATGCCAAGGGTACGAAGCAGAGCGAATTCCGGGATATTTCGGTAAGGAGCTTTTGAACAAGTTTGGAGGAAAGATCACATGTAGTCCTCAGGTGAACGAAAGGAAGAACTTACATTTATATAGCGCCTTTCAAGACCTCAGGAAATGCCAAAGCACTTTGCAGCCAATGAAGTACCTTTGAAGTTTAGTCACTGTTATAATGTAGGAAACATGGCGGCCAATTTGCGCACAGCAAGCTCCCACAAACAGCAATGAGATGACTAAACAGGTAATCTGTTTTAGACGTAGGTTGAGGGATGAATATCAGCCCAGTACACCTGGGAGAACTCACCTGCTCTTCTTCCAAAAGTTGCCCTGGGATCTTTTACCTCCACCTGAGGTGGCAGACGTGGCCCTCGGGTTTAACGTCTCATCTGAAAGACGGCACCTCCAACAGTGCAACACTCCCTCAGTACTGACACAGGGGAGAATGGGCCTGGATTATGGGGCTCAAGTCTCTGGAGTGGGGCTCAAATCCATGACCTCCTGACTCAGAGGCAGGAGAGCTACCAACTGAGCAGGGTGAAAGAGCGGGGTGTAATTGGAGGAAGTGAAGATTGAATCCACGTTAAAAGTCATCCGTTCTCTCCTGTTCCCATTTAACCAGTCAGTGTCTCGTGCCCTTGAACATGGGCATTTAAAGAGGAAGAAACACTGGAACAAGTATTTTGAAATGAGATGATATCGATCAATAGCCACATGCTGGTTTAAATTATGGATATGGTGTGTAAATGTGGCAGCTTTCGATTACAAGAAAGCTACTTTAAATAGGTACAAACTGTTTTAATTTATATATGGTTTTAAATTATTCACCACTGTTTAAAGTTAGACTTGTTTTCTGAAATTTAAGATATGCCATTTGAATGTATAGATAAGTTGCAGTAAATTACACACACACAAATATATATATATATAGTTTGCACTAACAATGTTAGCTTATAAATACAATATTGCAGATATACACTATGTTGAGAGATAAATAGACCCGGTTACATTGTACACAGGCTGCCTTTGATTATATACATGTAGCTTGGATTTATATTTCTAATGTTGTGAGTTATAGATAGGCCATTTTATTCATACTTAATGTTTTAAATTATATAAATGCTGATTTGAAGTATACATATAAAACATTAAGTTATATGCTGTGGATGCTTAATTAAATATTCTCCCATATTGATAAACATATCGATCAACAACAACAACTTGCATTTATATAGCACCTTTAATGTAGTAAAACATCACAAGCCGCTTCACAGGAGCAATTATCGGACAAAATTTGACACCGAGCCACATAAGGAGATATTAGGACAGGTGACCGAAACCTTGGTCAAAGAGGCAGGTTTTAAGAAGCATCTTAAAGGAGGTACTGTCTCCCTCCCATTCAAATCTGCCTTCATCACCCCACTCCTTAAAAAAACTCACCCTTGACCCCGCTATCCTTGGAAACTACCGCCCCATCTCGAAACTCCCTTTCCACTCCAAAGTCCTTGAGCGTGTTGATGCCTCCAAAATCCCTGTCCATCTTTCCAGGAACTCCATGTTTGAATCACTCCAATCAGGTTCCCGCCCCTGCCACAGTCCTGAAACGGCTCTTATCAAAGTCACAAATGACATCCTAGATGACTGTGACCGTGGTAAACTATCCCTCCTCATCCTTCTCGACCTGTCTGCAGGCTTTGATGCGGTTGACCACACCAACCTCCTCCAACTCGTCTCCTCTGTTGTCCAGCTGGGTGGGACTGCCCTGCCCGGTTCCATTCTTATCTCTCCTGTCTTAGCCCGAGAATCACCTGCAATGACTTCTCTTCCTGCTCCCACACCATTTCCTCTGGTGTCCCCCAAGGATCTATCCCTGGCCCCTCCTATTTCTCATCTATATTCTGCCCCTCAGCAACATCATCCGAAAACACAACGTCAGGTTCCACATATACACTGATGACACCTAGCTCTACCTCACCACCACCTCTCTCGACCCCTACACTGCCTCTGATTTGTCGCACAGCTTGTCTGATATCCAATACTGGATGACCAGAAAATTCCTCCAACTAAATATTGGGAAGACCAAAGGCATTGTCTTTGGTCCCTGCCACAATCTCTGTTCCTCTCCCACGAAACTGTCTGAGGCTGAACCAGAGTGTTTGCAACCTTGAGATGAGATTCCAACAAAATATCCGATCCATAATCAAGACCGCCTACTTTCAGGTATGCAACATCACCCATCTCCGACCCTGCCTCATTTCAAACATTGTTGAAGCCCTCATCCATGCCTCTGTCACCTCTAGACTCGACTATTCCAATGCTCTCCTGGCCGGCCTACCATTTTCCATCCTCTATAAACTTTAGCTCATCCAAAACTCTGCTGCTCGTATCCTAACTTGCACCAAGTCTCGGTCACCAATCACCCCTGTGCTCATTGAATGACATTGGCTCCCGGTCCATAACCCCTGATTTTTAAATTCTCGTCCTTGTTTTCAAATCCCTCAATGGCCTCGCCACTCACTATCTCTGTAATCTCTTCCAACTCTAGAATTCCCCGAGATATCTCTATTCCCACAATTATGGCCTCTTGCGCATTCCCGATTTTAAGCTCTCCACCATTGGCGGACGTGCCTTCAGCGGCCGAGGCCCGAAGGTCTGGAATTCCCTCCATAATCCTCACTGTCTCTTTATTTATTTCCTCCTTCCCCCCCCCCCTTTCTTTGCCCCTTCCTCTCTCCAGAGTTCCTCCTCTCTCACCCTCTGACTTTCCGCCGTTCGGGTCCTGCTTCAATGATCATCACTGAAATATAGTTGCACAACCGTAATTCGGTGTGCGGCTGCGCTTTAAGAGCGCTGTCCCGCCTCCGCTCTCTCATTGGTTCCGGCGCCCAGCAGCGGCCCGACTCGCCCGAACGTCGCAGCGTCATGAAGCAATTACGCTGGAAGTGGAATGACGCAATGAAGCTGGGCGGGAGATTAACCGCACGGCTGTGCTACAATTGGTCGGAGCGCGGCGGCGGCGCTCAGCGATTGGTTGAACCAGCTATCCGTCAGCTTGTCCGTGGGAGGCGGGAGTTGTTTGGATGAGAGCCGCGCTGTAATTGGTCTACGGCTGCCCGGGCTGCGCTTTGATTTGCTGAGCCAGCTGGCGGTCAGACATTGGCCGGTGGCTCCGATTGGTCTTGCAGCTGAAGCGTTGACTCCGCTTCTGTCCCCTCAGAGGCTGCCTGAGCCGCTGAGTGTTGCCAGTGCTCTCTGTGTTCAGCTCAGATTGCAGCAGCCGCAATGTTTGGCTGTAATGTCAGTGGTTAATTCACCGCCGCTTCTCCCCCAACAATGCCCGCCTTGAAGAGGTTCTGCTGGTCTCTCTGACGGGCGGGATTCCCCTTTGTCTCTGTGACCCTCTTCATCTCCATTGCTTTCTGTTTCCCTCCCGGTGTTTGATCAGGCATCTGCCAGACTGGCTCTCACAGCCCCATCTCCTTCCTCAGCAACTGTCTCCGGCTCCCACTTATTCCACCGGGATCCCCACTGAAATCCCCCCTTCGTGTCCCGGATCCACCCGGGATTACAGATATCGCCCAGGTATTCAGCGTTCCTCGACCCACGGCTCTGGCCGCAGCCTGAGATCCGCGTTCCACGCCAGGCGCCACCACATGCACGCTCTCCGCCTCTCCCTTCAGCAGCAGCGACTCACTCTATCTCAGAGCGGGCCTGGTCCACAGTCCCACTTCATCCTTCGCCTCATCCGCAGCTTTAACAAGAAAACATTTTATCTTCCTTTCAGGTGTTGAGGATCGCGAGCTTCAACAACTCTTAGACACCAACGTCCCTGCGGATGCTTCCTCCCCTTCACTTTCCTCTGACCCCCATCCCTTCTTCCAATCTCACCCCATTGCAGTGTTTTCACTATCCCCTCTCTGACCCCGAACAAACTGTCCTCAGCAAAGGCCTGAGCTTCATCCCCTTATGGCCCCACCTCAATGGATTTCAAGGAGTGAACAGGTTTTCATGACCAACATTTTTTATTCACGTGGTAAGGATTGATTTCTCGATGCCTATGTCGCGAACAGCATTACAGCGAAAGAAGGATTTTTGGTGAAGCGGCCATAAGATGAACAGATTCAAATTCTGGAAGCGGTGGGGTCCAGCCCCCGCCCCCGCTGAGACTGGAGACTTAATCAAGCGCCACGCTTTCAGTTGCTTTCAGTTTTGAAAACCTTTAGTGCTGATTGAAAGCTGCCTTTCTTGTTGATTGCCCTCTGAATCGAGGGCTTTGCGTTGAAAGACGGAAACAAAAGGAATTTTTAAGCACCGTTTATGCAACCAGCTGGCCGAGTGGTTACATTATTGGATTGCTAATCCATTGGGCTCTGCGTGCATATGGAGTTTAAAGTAGGGAAATGTGAGGTTATTCACTTGGGTAGGAAGAATCGAAAAACAGAATAATTTTTAAATGGTGAGAAACTTTCAAATGTTGGTGTTCAGAGAGATTTGGGTGTCCTCCTGCAGAAATACAGAAAGCTAGCATGCAATAAGGAAGGCAAATGACATGTTTGCCTTTATTGCAAGGGTGTTGGAGTATATGAGTAAGGAAGTCTTGCTACAATTGTACAGGATCTTGGTGAGACCACACCTGGAGTACTGTGCGCAGTTTTGGTCTCCTTATCTAAGTAAGGATATACTTGCCTTGGAGTCGGTGCAACAAAGGTTCACTAGATTAATTCCTGAGATAAGAGGGCTGTCCTATGATGAGAGATTGTATAGATTGGGCCTATACTCTCTGGAGTTTAGAAGAATGAGAGGTGATCTCGTTGAAACATATAAGAGTCTGAAGGGGATTGATAGGGTAGATGTTGAGAGTTTATTTCCCCGGGCTGGAGTGTCTAGAGCTAGGGGGCATAGTCTCAGGATAAGGGGTAGGCCATTTAAGACCGAGATGAGGAGGAATTTCTTCACTCAGAGGGTTGTGAACCTTTGGAATTCTCTGCTCCAAAGGGCTGTGGATGCTGAGTATATTTAAGGATGAGATCGATAGATTTTGGACTCTAGGGGAATCAAGGGATATGGAGTTCAGGTGGGAAAGTGGAGTTGAGGTCGATGATCAGCCATGATCTTATTGAATGGAGGAGCAGGCTCGAGGGGCTGAATGGGCTACTCCTGCTCTTACTTCTTATGATCTTATGTTACATTCTCGCAGTTATTGCATTTAAGGTTTAACGTATTGTGTCCTTTATTCAATACACCCGCAAGTCCTGAGTTTGAGTCCATTCGGAAGTCCCATTGGATGGTTTTGCATTGCTGGCTCACCTCTGTTTGCTCAAATCAGCAAATAGCTGGTTGCCGCTCGGAGGTGTTGAGATTGTGAGCTGTGAGCTGTGTGAAGAATCGATCAAAGTGCACAATGATGACCTGGTTTAGCGAATATCTCTCCACAGATGCTGCCTGACCTGCTGAGTGTTGCCAGCAGTTTCTGGTTTTAATTTTGTGCTTTCACTGGAGCAGTTTTCCTGACAACACACAGCTTGCCTCAAGGGTGCAGCTCCGAGCACAACTTTCTTGTGCTCTTCTCACACACAAGGTCGCTCTTTACTTTCCTACACATGTGCTTTAAAGTCTGCCGGTTCCGAACACAGCGTCCTGCGGTCCGGGCAATCAAAAGAGCTTCCGCTCATTCCTCCTTCCTTTTAATTTATCCTCTATTCTTCTCAATCGCCCCCTTCAACAGACCTATTCAGATCAAGGCGGAATGTGAATAGTGTCACAACTTACCTCGGGGACTATTATTACCCTTCTCTTCTCTTGCTATGTCCAATGTGAATATTTTCTTCCCCATTCTATTGCAGTTTTTACACTCTTGGTTTTCCTTCTGGTTTTGAAGCCGCCTGAATTCTGTATCATTTACTGTCATGGTCTTAAATACATTTTTCTCTTCTGGATTAATTATTTGTTAGTTCCGTTGAAACAGGCTGGACTGTAATGACGCTCAGTACCTTTGCTGTGCATGGGTACACGTTGATCCATTGCATTCAGAATCATCTCCTTGAAGGAACTCCACAGAACAACTACAGCAACAACCTCCACATCTCAAACCCTTTGGTTTCGGTGGAACCCTTCAGGTCTCTATTCGGAAAGCTGTAGCACTGTTTCATGGAATGAACCCCTGTTTCACTACCGCAACGACTCAGCCATGCTTGGTCTGCCTAATTCCCCTCTGCCTCTCTTGACTAACACACGGCACGGGTAGTATTTCAGAAAGTGCTACAATTGACACAGTATTGGGGACTCCAGGTCAATCCTGGAGGGGTGTGTAAAACATGTTTTGAAATTACCTGGAGAGAAATGTGAGGTGACAGGTCTCGAGGGGCAGACTGAGGAGAGGGTCTGTACATTGAATGGGGACGTGTCAAAAAGAGCCAGAAGAGTTCGGGATTCAGAAACACAAACCTCCCTGATGGGTTACAGCCTCCCCGTCTGCTCCCAATCTTTGCCAGACACTTTTCCGGTTTAACATGGATGGTGGGGGAGGGGGGAGGGGCTCGTGTCGTCACAGTCAAACCTCTGCCCGAGCCAAACTCCCCCAGTCACAGGATTAGAATGGCGGAGGCCGGCAGATTCCCCTTCATTGTTGGTGCAATCATTCTTTTCACAATTAATTGCTCTTTTTCTGTTACTTTCGATTTACACACTCGGTTTTTATCGAACAGTTATTATTTTATATCGGAACAATGTTTAAGGGATGTGGTGTGTTCATTGTCTGTACAATAACTCTGTGACCCAGTGTGAGAAGTAAAACACAAACCGCCCAGAGCGGGGCTCGAACAATCCGGATAACTACTCCCGGTATAGTAGCACAGTTGCTCAGGACGTGGCGCTAATATCGTTAAGGGCACGGGTTCGATCCCTGTACAGGTCATCAGCAGTTTATTTCTTACTTTTACGGGTTCTCCGAACATTGAAAGTCCAGACTTTACAAAAAAAATCTACACAATCTGTCAGGGGGAAATTATTTTGAATAACATCCATTGCACCTTTGCACTGGGGCGGAGTAACACATCTTTCTGATTATTTGTCTTTCTTCGGTTTGCTGATAAAGGTTTAACTGGCGGCCTGTTCCCGTTAATGGTCACAAGCAGTAACAGACAAACAGAGCGTGTCTGACCACCCGAGATGTGCAAAAGGCTTCAGTTTAGGACAAATGCATCAAATCAAATGTTCACCCGGCACCGAGAGAAACAAAACCCAGAGAAAAGGACAGAAGGAGATAGCGAGAGATTAACTAAGTACAGACACTAGAAATATTTCCCACCCTTGATGTCTCTCTATTCCAACCCAACCCTTCATTGGCGGATAAAACACGTCAGATTAAATCGTTCAATTCGAGATTCGGAGCAAAGAAAGAGACACAAAGTAATTAAAAACTGCCGAATCCCGGGATCTGTTAAAATCTTCAGTCTAACGCTCTCCCAACTGAACTATTTCTGCCTCACCTTACAGTGATATTCGTGTCATTCTTTGGAAGAAAGTATACCCACGGGTGGAATTGCCCCTCCGCTCATTCCTCACTTCGGGGGAATGGGACCCGACCAGATCTCGGAGCTCAGGTTATCTTAATGTTCTGCTGACCTGTTTATAAACATCTAAAGCTGACACACCAGGGGAGACCTCACAGGGTTGGACACGGAGTGAAGTATACTGGAGTTTTTATACGAAGTTACAGAGCACAACATGTGTGTAAAATCCCCGTTGTTTTTCCGGAACTGATGCATTGTGAAGGGAGAGACTGGCCCGAAGTCCCACTGAGGCAGAGCGCCAGGTGAAATGATATGAAGTTCAAAAAGAGAGATATAAGAGCCCAGATCATGGAGAGATTTTCTGATATTGTTGTTGAATCTCATTTACATCAAACACTCCTTGGACTCTGTCGCAGAATTCAGAGCTGGGGATCGCCTGTAAAATCAGCAGTAAAAACAACCGCCCAACGTGGGGCTCGAACCCACGACCCTGATATTAAGAGTCTCATGCTCTACCGACTGAGCTAGCCGGGCCTGTACATTGGAGCTCTCTCTGTCTGTCTTTATCAGTAAATCGAACGGCCAAAGCCCGATTGAAAGATGGATTCCTCTCACTGACCGATCATAAAACCCAGATCTCCTGTTATTTCACCTTCTAAGATCAGCCCTGATCTCATTGAATGGCGGAGCAAGCTCGAAGGGCCGAATGGCCTACTCCTGCTCCTATTTCTTATGTTCTTAAACATTCACATCCATTTTGCTCAGTATTTATTTCTCTCTTTTTTTATTCTGTTCGTGCCTTTTCTTATAAGCGTTTCACTATAGTTATTTATTAGAAGGAAGAAATGAACAGAAGTGATTTACTGGAATGGTACCAGGGATGAGGGACTTCAGAATGTGGGGGACTGGAGAAGCTGGGGTTGTTCTCCTTAGAGCAGAGGTATTGACAGAGGTGTTTAAATTCATGAACGGGTTTGATATCGTAATTGAGGAGAAACATTTTTCCAGAGGTTAAAGAGTCGGTGGCCAGAGGACACAGATTGAAGGTGATTGGCAGAAGAATCCGAGGCGACATTAGGAACCTTTTTTTTACACTGCGAGTTGTTGGGACCTGGAATGCACTGCCTCAATTCACAATTAAGATAGATGCACCCCAATAAATGAATAATTAATTCAGATATATCTACAGACACTTGTAACTTGCAGAGATAATAAACATTTACATCGAACACAAGTCAGGAATACATTTGTATCTGGCGGGGATGCACCCAGTATATTTACAGCTCTCACAGCTGCTGGGTGGAGCGTTCCTTGGTGGGCCAGGGGTTGGAATTCGGTGCAACCAGAGCACGGGGTTGATTTCCGGTCTGATTTTTATAAAACAGTTGTGCAGCTTATTAAATCAATGACACGAGCATATAATTAAAGGCAGTATCACGATGAATAATTGTTTTAGTCGCCATTAATAAACCGATAACTTTCTGCTGCAGACTGGAGGAAATGTGAACATGTTAGCCGAATGACAGTCAGCCTTTAGTATGTATTTGTGATGAGCCTTTATCCGTTCCCATCCCAAAGGATTGCAGTAATTTCAAACGGAGAAGCAACCAACCTTTGTGGGATCATGAGAGAATGTCTTGTTCTTTAAATAAGGCCCACTCTGGGATTCGAACCCAGTCTCTCCTGTTTATCTGGACAGGCGCTTTGACCAGCTAAGCCACGGAGCCAACTCACAGCTAAAACTTTTCTCCTTCCCCGAACTGATATCTGGTACCTGTGGTATCGCGTTCCACATTCCAACCACTCTTTGCAAAAACAAGTTTTTCCTGAATTCCCCAGTGGATTTATTATTGAGGATCTTATGTTTATGGAATCTAGTTTTACTTAGTGTGACACAAGAGGACTGGCGGCTGCTGTTTTATAAAACCCACTGTCAAAGACCCACACTCCGTACCTGCACACCTGAGGTTGTATAATAGTGGGGATACAGGTGAATATTGTTGAATTGAGGGGAAACTAGTTGGATTTATATGGTCGAGCGGAGCAGTACTTGCCGTTATGCGGTAGTGAGGTGGGCAATATTTTGGTGAATTTGTCTGGAGCTGATTTTTCGGCCCAGTTGATTTGCTCCTTCCAGAAAACTAACCCACGGCAGGTTTTCACTTCCATCGGCTCATCCCCAAAACCCAGCTTTAGACAGCAATAAAAACACTGGAACCACACGGCGGGTCATTCAACATCTGTGGAGACAACAGACACGTTTATTTTAGGGGTTTGGACCATTCATAGGAACACAGGAACAGGGGGAGGCCATTCAGCCCCTCGAGCCTGTCCCCCATTCAATTATATCATGGCTGATTAACTCAACTCAATCTGTATCTTAACTCAATCCACCCGCCTTGGTTCTATATCCCTTAATACCCTTGTCTATCATTTGTCAGAACTGAATAAAGAAACAGTGAACAGGAGGGGATATATACAGAACAGATAAATACAGCGAGGAATCTCGGATTAGGGCAATTTTCCTTCCTTGCTTACATTAAAAAAGCGAAGCAAACAAAACAAAACAAAACACAGCTCATGTGTTTATACAAAGCTTTAACCCGCCCTCAATAGCATCGCAAACAATGAATTATATCATCATCGTGTTAATTAATTTCGAATATCTTCACATTTACCTTTCACTTCGCTCTCACAGCAATTTGAGTGCAGTATATTTCGGGCAAAGTTTACAATATCAGGATGGAGGGACAGACGACAATGTAGCTTCAGAGCAATTGATTCTGACAAAACAATTCGGAAGTGGAAAAACATTTTTGTAAAGAGAGGCTAACATTGTTGGCTTGAAATAGTTAGAGTACAATTTAATATTGCGGAGCACAATGGATTAGTACTGCCATCGGTTTTACTGGTCGGTCTGAAGCCAGATTCAGAACAAGGAAGAAACAGTTTCGCCCAGTGAGTTAAATGCCCGCGCACCACTCCGCTGCTCTCCCCCACGAGTCGACAAGGTTTTCCATTCCGACTGTATATCAGTAATTTGAGCCATGCCCTGAGCTAAGTGTAGCATTGGGAGGAGAAGGTGACCTTAGACAGAACGACTTGTAGGGTTTTTGCTTTAACTCTCTTCACTCTTTAGGGTAATCAGAGCTAAGATCAAGCAAGGCTTTAAACTTTGCTAACAATTGGTTTTATTAACATTATAATAGAGGTTTTACAGAGATAGATTTGTACAACCTTTAAGTCAGTGGTGCAACTCGAAACTCAGAACAGCCAATTCTTCTGCTTCGGGAGACGGAGAGATGAATTATGTGTTGGTGTCCTCCTTGGTGTGTTTCTGGTCAGTCTTCGCGATCTCCTCTCTGTTTGTCTGTCTCCTGGACTGTATTCTGCTTTTTACTTTAGAATGGCAGCTCTTATACCATTGCTGCTGACAGAAACAAGCCTTCCAGTGATTTCCAGTCTCTCTCTCTCATGGTTACACAGAATGATGCTACCGGACAGCACCGAGTGTGTGCGAAGGTACCTCAGAGACTCCCGAGGTCTCCTTATCTGTACCTTCCAGACAATCTGCAGAACACTTTTGGAATTAGGTCAGCAAACCCAGCATGCCTTCTTAAAGTAAGTAAGTGATCCAGGTCTCTCGCCAATCCTTTAATTTCCTTTAAACCGGGATTGAACATTCCAAAATCCTTCCAGAGGCATCAGATTGAAGAAAATAAATTATTTGAAGCGAGCAGGGTTCGAGCCTGCGCGGGTAAACACCATTGGATTTCCAAGTCCAACGCCTTAACCACTCGGTCATCGCAGCTGCAGCAATGTCGTCTCCAACAAGTTACATTCTCAAATCGCTGACACTGTTGACGATTGGCCATAACGGTTTCGTGACATTTAATTTGCTGCAAATTTATCAAATCGAGAAGAATCGCAGCGATCATTACAATAAACTAAACCCTCCGATATTAAGAGGAGTATAACATGTTGAGGACAGTATCGAATATTCTGCAGGATAATGAAAATAAACAGCAGGAATATTGTGTTCTGCTCCCACATGACACAGATCAGCCTCAGCCTCTGCTCCCTGCCCGCCGGCTGCTGCAACCTTGATTATAAACTGATTCTAGGTTGGAGATAAATATTCAGGGTAGAGCCTAAACACAGCGAATGAGTTCAAATATATAAAGCAGTTATTTTAGATCAGAAACAGCGTTAAATCTCATATATTGCTCAAATGTAACAATGTATGAATATGACATTAAATCTGTTTAAATACAGTAGGGGATTTAAAGCAGATTCGGGGGCAGTGGTTTCCAAGGTGATCTTACCTATGGCTCTCTTGCCTCTCTCTCCCCTTCCTCCCACACGCTGCCGGTTTTTAAACCTTGTTTAAAATCTGCTGCTCTGGGCCAGTGCATTCCACAGTCTCGCAACCCTTTCTACAAATACCGTGACACTGCTTGACTTCTCTGTTTATTAGTTATGAATCACCTTGAGGTGCAATGGTGGCGTTTGTGACGTCAAATTCAAAGGCGGCCTATTGGAAACACGTTGGGGTCACAGTTTCGTTTTGCACAGAATTGAACCTAAATCATTCAAGGTGGAATATTGTATTTGCTGCATCACAATAAACAATATCTTGTTATAACTGTTGGCTCATTAGTTCCCCAGTGTCAGAGGAAGAATTGTCTGATTCCCTCATTTATTTCATGTAAGACACAAACACAGGTATTCATTCAGAATTAACTCACAGATTGACACTGAGATAAACACAGAGAGATACAGACAGCATCGGGACACATGGCGGAACAGAGAGGAGAGATGGATCAATACCAAACGGCCTCAGACTTCAAGAGGCAGTGAGAGGCAGCTGACAAATGTCGGTGATCGGAGGCAAAGGATTTCAGGCGTGATTTGGATCCCTGGCTTAGCTGGTCAAAGCGCCTGTCTTGTGAACAGGTGATTCTGGTTTCGACTCTCAGCAAAGACATATTTTGTCTTTATGACTCTCTAGGAGTGAGTTTATTCTCGTGTGAAAGGACCACAATCCTTTGAAATGTAACTGCGCTGCACTAGTTCCCATTCTGGATTAAGGCTCCAGTCGCTGCGGGCGTGGGGCGAATTCCACCGCTGTCAGAATTTCTGGCGGTGCTGATATTGGCCTCTTCACCAAAAATCCATCTTTTCTAAGCAGTGCCGTGCGTGACTTTTCTCTGGTCAGAGCTGAGCTACAGCAGCTGATGTGTAGTGCTGTGATCGTATGGTGGTCAGTTACACTGTGTTGTGGCCTCAGCAACCTCTGGTCGAATCCGAGTCACAGCGCACCTCGCTTTAGGCCCAGAAATTAGACTTCGATGGTTGCCGCGGGGGTAAGGATCGTGCGCGATCTTACCTACCGCGCCTGCCTTTATGGTTCGGGCCCACACGAACTTCTGCTCCTGGACCTCTCCCTGGTGCCGGCGCGCAGTGTGTGCGTGTCCCAGGGGCGCAGTTAGTTCGATGCGACCTCTGGGATCACGTGGGCCAATTAGAGCCAATGGCAGCACACCATCATTCATTCATAGTTTTGACAGGAGAACTGTCAAAACTATGAATACAACTTGCCCCCAAAAGAACAGCTAAACCTCAATTAAATTTTTTTAAAAACATCACATTAATAAAATAACTATAGTTAAATAAATTAACCACTTTAAACAAAAATTTTAATTTTTGAAAAAATTAAATTCTTTTTAAAAGTTATAAAAATAAACTTACCTTTCTTTAAAATCTCTAAAAAAGATAAACCTGTTGAAAATTTTTTAAAATAATACTTAATTAACTACTTACCTTGTTAAAAGGGGGTCTTACGCCTCCTTTTTTATGTGTAAAATCTTCCATACTTACCCTCGCGTTCAAACCTGAAAAAAAACCTAAGTGTGCTGCGTGCGCACAGCCAGTAGTGCGCACGTGGTTCACTTAGGAACCGCCCCCTTCTCAATATCGGAAGTGCCGGTTTCCCGCGCATGCGCAGTGCATGCAGGAAACCGGCACTTCGGGACCGAATATGGGTGAGTACACAGTGCATACTCTCGCGTATTCGGCCGAATTTCTGGGCACTATCTTCTGTTCTCTGCGGCACCTGCTGATAAAATGCAGCAAGAAATCAATCTTTAGTGCATGAAACAAATATACTTTGTTGGCGGTGAAAACATAGTTGCTGCTACAAACCCGCCTCTTCTCCCAGCTTTTTCTTCCTTCCACTATCAATAGCCCTCCTTTACTTTCCTCCTTCCATTTCATTATCACATTCCTGCGACATTACCTTAATCTAACATTCACTTTCACCTACTTACGTCGTTAAGTTTGTTCTGCTACAACGGCTGTTCCAGGAGGCACATGTTTCATTCGCACCAATCTCAATTGGTGCATTGAAATCAGTATCTCTTTTCCCGTGTTTTCTCTCTCTCACATGGCAGCTGTCTTTCATTCTGCCAGTGCCATTTACATTTCATCTAGAGCCATCTTTTGTTTTTTAACTTGTCCCATTACCATCTCCTTTTGCCTCGCACCATCATCCCTTTTGTCTCTTAATCTCTCCTGCCTTCCATCCTATCACAGACCTTCCCTTTTGTTCTTTCTTCCCCTCCCCCATTTCTCTGCCACTGCACTTGCTTAAGAACCTGTTCCATCTCCAGCTTTTTCCATTTCTGATAACGGGTCATCGACCTGAAAAGTTAACTCTGTTCCTCTCTCCACAGATGCTGCCTGACCTGCTGAGTATTTCCAGCATTTTCTGTTTTTATTTCAGATTTCCAGCATCCGCAGTATTTTACTTTTGTTTAGCTGGTACTTGGCACTTTTCCATTAAACAGTTGAGGAGCGTGACCGAAGGGAAGCGCTTCATACCTGCAAATGAGGGGTGAAATATCCAATTTTGGCAAGCTGGTTATCAAAACAGATAATGGACGCTCAGGAGGTAACAAAGAGAGTAAGAGACGCTCCGGATGCACCAGACAGGGTAAGGAACGCTCCAGATGTACCTGACAGGGTAAGGGACGCTCCGGATGTACCAGACAGGGTAAGGAATGCTCCGGGTGTACTGACAGGGTAAGGGACGCTCCGGATGTTCCAGACAGCGTAAGGGTCGCTCCGGATGTACCAGACAGCGTAAGAGACGCTCCGGATATAGCAGACAGGGTAAGGGACGCTCCGGATGTATCAGACAGGGTAAGGGATGCTCCGGATGTATGAGACAGGGTAAGGGACGCGCCGGATGTTTCAGACAGGGTAAGGGACGCTCAGCAGGTAACAAAGAGAGTAAGAGACGCTCCGGATGTTACAGACAGGGTAAGGGACGCTCCGGATATATCAGACAGGGTAAGGGACGCTCCGGATGTACCAGACAGGGTAAGGGACACTCAGGATGTTCCAGACAGGGTAAGGGACGCTCCGGAT
This sequence comes from Squalus acanthias, assembly GCA_030390025.1. NCBI lineage: Eukaryota > Metazoa > Chordata > Chondrichthyes > Squaliformes > Squalidae > Squalus > Squalus acanthias. The sequence continues at coordinate 24,074 of JASTWF010001060.1, read as the reverse complement.
GTGTCAGAGCGGATAAGGGACGCCCAGGATGTATCAGACAGGCTTATGGATGCAGAGTTATTACTTTATAAACCTCACATTTTCTAAATATCAACAAAAGCCAAAGTTGAATCCGAATGTAACAGATGTTCGGACGAAAGGTCATCGACCTGAAACGTTAACTCTGTTTCTCTCTTCACAGAGGCTGCCTGACCTGCTGAGTATCTCCAGCATTTTCTGTTTTTTTTTCAGATTTCCAGCATCTGCGGTATTTTCTTGTTGTAACAGATGTTCTGCCGTGTCCCACGTGGGGACATTTAGAAGGTAGAATGGGGCCGGACTGGACCTTTGGCAGCGCTCAGAAATACATTTATAACTGACACAGATTCCCCACCCAATACATTAAATAATAAGACAGACACATCTAAATACAATTATAACGGACAGAGGTGCAAAAGCATTTACATCTAACACAATAGCAACTTACAAATACATTTGTATTAACATGGACACACCCAAATATACTTACAACCATCACAGGTGATTTATCGCTAAAAAATACTTTAATTGATTGTCTTTAAAGCCATGATATTTACTTGGCAGTTTGCATTGAACTTCCTTCAAAAAAGCTGGAAATTGATGGAGAATGATTCGGGTCCTGACCGATTATTTCTTACGCGGATTGGAACAAGTTTTGAGCGCAAGTCCAATATCAGAAGTCGACGTTAAAAAGGGGCTCATGCGGGACCTTTCGCAAATTTCAATCTGCAATCCCCAAAGCGAGATTCATACCCCTAGGCTAAAGAGTCACTCTGTCTGGAATACAGACACAATCAACGGGTTATCAAACGTAAAATCAAATGGATTAGTCATGTATTGTCCATTGCATTTTGACTGATTCAGGTAAGCAGAGTATTGGAGACAGCAGTTTTACATTCCCAATACCAATGCTCTGTCACGTTTGCCCGCAGTTCCATTCCCGTTCCAAGCCATCATTTTACTGTCGATGACTTAGAAACATAGAAACATAGAAGATAGGAGCAGGAGTAGGCCATTCGGCCCCTCTAGCCTGCTCCGCCATTCAATGCGATCATGGCTGATCATCCAAATTCAGAACCCTGTCCCTGCTTTCTCCCCATATCCCTTGATCCCTTTAGCCTTAAGAAATATATCTAACTCCTTCTTGAATATATTTAATGAATTGGCCTCTACTGCCTTCTGTGGTAGAGAATTCCACAGGTTCACCACTCTCTGGGTGAAGAAATTCCTCCTCATTTCTGTCCTAAATGGCTTGCCCCTTATCCTTAGACTGTGACCACTGGTTCTGGACTCCCCGACCATCGGCAACATCCTTCCTGCATCTAGTCTGTCCAGTCCTTTCAGAATTTTATAAGTTTCAATGAGATCCCCTCTCATTCCTCTCAACTCCAGCGAGTATAAGCCCAATCGACCCAATCTCTCCTCATATGTCATTCCTGCCATCCCAGGTATCAGCCTGGTGAATCTTCGCTGAACATGGCAAGAACCTCCTTCCTCAGATAAGGCGACCAAAACTGCACACAATACTCAAGATGTGGTCTCACCAAGGCCCTGTACAACTGCAGCAAGACATCCTTGTTCCTGTACTCGAACCCTCTCGCTACGAAGGCCAACATACCATTTACCTTCTTAAGCGCCTGCTGCACCTGCATGCTTACCTTCAGCGACTGGTGCACAAGGCCACCCAGGTCTCGTTGCACTTCCCCTTCTCCCAATCTATTGCCATTCAGATAATAGTCTGCCTTTCTGTTTTTGCCACCACGTTATATTGCATCTGCCATGCTTCTGCCCAATCACCCAAGCTGTCCAAATCATCCTGGACTTTCTCGGCATCCTCCTCACAGCACACACGCCCACCCAGCTTTGTGTCGTCTGCAAACTTGGAGATATTGGCCCAGAAATTCGGCTGAATACGGGAGAGTACGCACTGTGTCCTCACCCGTATTCGGTCCCGAAGTGCCGGTTTCCTGCATGCACTGCGCATGCGCGGGAAACCGGCACTTCCGATATTGCGAAGGGGGCGGTTCCTAAGTGAACCACGTGTGCACTAGAGGCTGTGCACACGCAGCACACTTAGGTTTTTTTTCAGGTTTGAACGCGAGGGGAAGTATGGAAGATTTTACACATGAAAAAAGGAGGCGTAAGACCCCCTTTTAACAAGGTAAGTAGTTAATTTAGTATTATTTTAAATTTTTTTCAACAGGTTTATCTTTTTTAGAGTCTTTAAAGAAAGGTAAGTATGTTTTTATAACTTTTAAAAAGAATTTAAATTTTTTCAAAAATTTTAATTTTTGTTTAAAGTGGTTAATTTATTTAACTATAGTTATTTTATTAATGTGATGGTTTTTTAAAAAATTAATTGAGGTTTAGCTGTTCTTTTGGGGGCAAGTTGTATTCATAGTTTTGACAGTTCTCCTGTCAAAACTATGAATGAAAGATGGTGTGCTGCCATTGGCTCTAACTGGCCCACATGATCCCAGAGGTCGCATCGAACTAACTGCGCCCCTGGGACACGCACACACTGCGCGCCGGCACCAGGGAGAGGCCCAGGAGCTGAAGTTCGTGTGGGCCCGAACCATAAAGGCAGGCGCGGTAGGTAAGATCGCGCATGATCCTTACCCCCACGGCAACCATCGAAGTCTAATTCCTGGGCCATCTAGTTCCCTTTTCTAGATAATTAATATATATTGTGAATAGCTGGGGTCCAAGGACCGATCCTTGCGGTACCCCACTAGTCACTGCCTGCCACTCGGAAAAAGACCAGTTTATTCCAACTCTTTGCTTTCTGTCTGCCAACCAGTTCTCTATCCAAGTCAATACCTTGCCCCCAATCCCATGTGCCTTAACTTTACACGCTAATCTCTTATGCGGGACCTTATCGAAAGCCTTTTGAAAGTCCAAATACACCACATCTACTGGTTCTCCCTTATCTATTCTACCAGTTACATCCTCAAAAAATTCCAGTAGATTAGTCAAGCACTTCCCAGGAATGTGCTTGGAGAAGTGTTAGAATCGCAGTACAGCCCTTCCCACTGTCGCTTCCTCTAAATCTCCGCCCAGGATTTTCACCAGTGCATGGTTCATCAGCTTGAGCTACAGTTTAATTTGTTCTCGGCATTAACTGTGCTGATCCTTCAACTTGTCCCACTACACGGCATCTCCAAATTTGTCTATTGCACCTCGAGGGCACTTTTCATACGTAAACCTGCAACATCTGCCGGAGAAAGATTCAATTTCAGCGATTCCAACAATGAGTCGATCGATATCAAACTCGACATCCTCACCTACACGCTACAGATGAAAATCTCTGCCCTCCTCTGCTTCGGTGATATCTTGTATCGCAGCGATGGGCAGTTTACGCTCTCTGAGGCTGCAATCGCTGCTTTCCGCCGGCAGTGGGCGCTTGGAGAGAGTGGGGCCGGCCAGGCGGCCTGAACATTGCTGCTGTCGCGGCCTCACTCACTCTGGGAGCTGGGGAACAGCAAACAAACTCATGGGTTTGTTGCCGCGTCTGAAATGCGGCTCCGAACTGTTGCTATTAACCGAGGCAGCGCTGAAGGATCCTGTAATGATCTCTCACACTGTCGGTATCTCTGTAGAGTTTGAGTGTGTACAGCACTGTATAGAGAAAAGGAGAATACCGTGCCACTGTTAATGTATTTTATTCATCTCTACCTACAAGAGATGATTGAACCGGGGACCTGTTCTACTTTAGACGGAAATGATAACCGCTACACTTCGGAAACCGCTGCTCTCTAAATAATCAGAGGAACAACTCAGAACAACAACTGCCATCTATAAGTACTCTTACCCTGCGTCACGCGTTACATTCCACGTCGCGAAGTTAGCTTTAAAAAAACAGTTCATTCTACTAATTACGAAAAGCTCATTAAACTATGTGAAAAGTTTGTTGTAATCGTCATTAATCAACCGATAACTTTCTGTTTCGGGCTGACCGCAATCCTCACATGGTTCCCGAGTCACAGGCAAAACTTTAAAAATATTCTGTGTGTTGCATGCGCTGAATTTTCACGGTTCTCATTTTACAGACTGCATTTTAGGAGTTGGGTAAAAAATGTTCAGTTCTTCTGGCAGCAGGAATCTGGTGCAGCCTTTGGTAAATTCACCAGCTCGCGAACACATGAGAGTAATTCCTGCTGCTCTATATCATAGAACCCCAGCCAATACTCCTCAATTAATCAACATTAACCAGTGTGCTGCCCCCCGCAATATTAGACAACCTGAAATGTGCAAGTAAATGAGGACGGATAGCATGCACCCACCGTGCGCGGCTCTAGTTGCGCAATCGGTTAGCGCGTGGTATTTATATGACAGTATCAGGCTCGGAGCAATGCACGAGGTTGTGAGTTCGAGCCTCACCAAGAGCAGCCAATGCTTCTGCGGTGTGATATTTCTACCTGACCAGAAGGTACAATTGGTGTTTCCACAAACTATCCACTTATTAGCTGTTCCACGTGGGCACTTAGGTTCCTCAAGCCCACCGTGTTGCAATAACGGATGAGACGTTTAAAGGAGCCCATCAGTATTACTTATATATAGGCGGGAATGTGGGGCCAGTTTTAACTGTTAAACCAGCAACTATCAGGCAAAGAGTAATGTGCAGGAAATAGATTCGATTTCAGCGCAGTGACTAAGCCTTTGGCACAAACGAGAAGATGTGTAAACTCACGGGTTATCTGTACATGTTTCCGACATCATGTTGAACACAAACAATGATTCACATGAACACGTTGTTGAGAATTACAAGGACGCAAGTTACGTACAGACAATCGCCCAAACCCCATATCCACAATTATAGATTCATTTAACCGCCGAACTTCAACATTGCAGGAGTGAGATTGTCCATACAGGATGTTCAATGACCATTGCCCTGATGGACAGTTTCAGACATATACTTGTCCTCAAGCTTCCGACAATATCTCAGCTCAATTTCAGAGTAGGACCGAGTGGCTTCGTTATATGGAGAGTACATAGGGGTCTCGGTGGCTCTCAACGTGGCATTGTCACTCAGATAACCACAATTTACAATGTGACACGCAACTTGTTGGGTGTTGTTACGTGGGAACAGGGCCACAAAGTGAATGTACAGGTGCAGCAAACCATTAAGACGGCAAATGGTATGCTGGCCTTCATTACAAGAGGATTTGAGTAAAGAAGTCTTACTCCAATTATATAGGGCCTTGGTGAGACCACACCTGGAATACTGTGTACAATTTTGGGCTCCTTACCTAAGGAAGGATATACTTGCCATAGAGGGAGTGCAATGAAGGTTCACGAGATTGATTCCTGGGATGGCGGGACTGTCGTATGAGAAGAGATTGAGTAAACTAGGCCTGTGTTCTCTTGAATTCAGAAGAATGAGAGGGGATCTCATTGAAGCATACAAAATTATTACAGGGCTTGATAGGGTGGATGCTGGGAGAATGTTCCCTTGCCTGGGGCGTCTAGGACCAGGGACCACAGCCTCAGGATAAAGGGTAGGCCATTCAGGACTAAGATGAGAAGACATTTCTTCACACAGAGGGTGGTGAATCTTTGGAATTATCTACCACAGCGGGCTGTGGAGGCACAGTCATTGGATCTATTCAAAACAGAAGTCGATAGATTTCTTATTAGTAAGGGCATCAAGGGATATGGCGATAGGGCCGGTGAATGAAGTTGAAGCAGAAGATCAGCCATGATCTCATTGAATGGCGGAGCAGGCTCGAAGGGCCGAAAGGCCTACTCCTGCTCCTATTTCTTTTGTTCTTATGTTCTTAAACAAACAATTGTCAAACTGACAATGCCCCAAGTGAGCCTTAACCCATTCAGACCCAAATAGTCCAGGGTTGTGCGGGCCAAGTCCAGCGACCAATTCTGGTTGAATAAAGCTCGAACGATATTCCTTACTAATTCATTCAGACTCAATTGCACATTTTGGCAAAGGCTGGCCCACGCTGCCTCGTTTAACCCCTGCAGTGTTAAATTCTCTAATGCCACCAAGACTGAGCGGGTATTCTGGTTGAAATTAATTGAGGTACTGCTTGGGACCGACCGTTTCTGACAGTCCCTCGCCTGAAGTAATGGAAGGCCTTTTGCTTATAGAAGCTGATTGCACATTTTCAACATTGTCAATCTGGGTGCACGGGCAGGACAAGCAGTGGAGGGGACTTTCTTGCAGTTTTTATATTCGGATGCAAAAAGCAGGATGTGAAACTAGGTGGCCGAGAGGTCCAGGCGATGGACTTCTAATCCATTGTGCCAAATACGCGTGGGTGGGAATCCCATTCATGTCGTTATTGTGTTAATTGTTTGATGCTGATAAACCTTCCCGGCATTGAATGAATCTTAGATAAAATAGGCTTTGAGTCCTAATTTCGTTAAAGCCACACTGGGGATCTGGTCTATGTCGCCGCATTGTTCATAACTTGTTAAAATTAACTTAGGAAGAAAGGTAATTTCAAAATATTTAATCAACCTTAATGACCAGATTATCTGTCTTAGTGTCTTTGGTTGAGGGAGAAACAATGGGCAGTGACAGTGGGGAGAAATCCTCGTTCTTTTCCAAATAGTGCCATGGGATCTGAGGCCGCGGTTTAACGTCTTATCAGAAAGACGGCACCGCCGACAGTGTAGCACTCCCTCAAGACTGCCCTGCAGTGTCAGCCTGGATTATGTGCTCAAGTCTCTGGAGTGGGGATTGAGTTTGCTACCGCTGAGCCACGGCTGACACCTAAACTCAGTTCATTCCGCTAGAGTGAAATGACGAAGATAAACTAGGGTTACAGGTCTAATATAATTCTTGTTCCCATTGAATACAGTTTACAATTACAGACTGTTAGATTTAATTCCTATATACGATTATAAATACGATAGAAAACAAGTGAAAGCCAATAGTTTGTGAAGTGCAGTAAAGAATTCCCATTGGTACATTGCCTTTCACTTCTTTACAACATCGCAAATTACTCCGACACGCTGAATAATTTGTGAAGTGCAGTAATAATTCCCACAAGTCCCACCCCTTCTCCCAATGAGTCAGCTTGCGCGACCTCCCCCAGCACCTGTTGCCGGGTTACTGACGTCACACACCCCGTGTTGCTGGGTTTCGGACGTCACACATCCCGTGTTGCCTGGTTTTTGAAGTCACACACCGTGTTGCCGGGTTTCTGACGTCAGACCCCTCATGTTGCCGGGTTACTGACGTCACACATCCCGTGTTGCCGGATTTCTGACGTCACATACCTCACAATACCTAGTTCAGAGTTCTGAGCGTCCGATCCATGAAACACTTTAATTGACATATTGTCTTGTTCAAAAAGGAAAGTTTGTGCATGAAGTAAGCGAAAATTGTTTCCCATTGATGTTGAGGATGTGTCCCTGTAACAAAAAAATCCTGTTTTATGCTCGGGATTTAAAAAAAAATTCTATCAGGCCCGGACACATGTTTTCCACTTCCTAATTAGGATCCTCTGGTGTTTCCAGAATATTGGACTGAATCTTAGAATCATATTAAGACCGAATGCGTTATTGTTGCATTAAAATAATTATTACATTTTGGTTTCTGACATTAAAGGTAACTTTAGTTTAGAGACCGACTTATGTGACTGGGCCCCGGGAGATCCACTCGGAGATCTCGCTGAGACCCCAAACAGTGCAAGTTGGAAGGAGCGGGTTTGAGCCTGAGGAAGCTGCTCCCTCTGACCAGATGTTCGTTTACCCGCGGCCTCTGTTTATTCCACACTCAGAGTTTAACACCATACTGCTTGTGAAAAGTATCCCGAGGAATGTGACTCTCTAGCGGACTCTGCAGGGTAGAAGTCTCTGATCGGGGCGGATTCACATCCCAACTCCCCCGACCCTCACAACAGGGGCGATAAATTTATCTTCTTTGTTCCGGCCGCAGCGCGGAGCCCAGATCAGGAAATGGCAAAGTCCCAGTCCACAGGTTTCGGTCCATTAATATAAGTGGAGGGAAATTTGCGAAACAGCAATGTTGTTCCTGGGGGAGGTGGATTAAAAACGGGATTCCCCTCCCCCTCCCTAAAGGCGCTCCGCTTACCCCGGGTTCACCTGTTTATTTTGGTGGGTTTACAGCAGTCACGGGACTGTCACATGTCTGGATGTGACGTTCGCCGGTTGGAAGTTCCGCATCTTTTCTGTCGGTGAATATTGCCCAGAGCTCAGCGATGTTTCTCTAGTGTGAATTCGGTAATATTGTCTTATCCTAATATTATCGCTGCTGTGGACTCCTCAAACTGTTGTAAATATGGCGATGATTTTAGTCTGGACCGGCTGTGATCTGTCGGATTGGCCATTACCTGAGAGGAATGAAGATGCAGTGTGGGGCCGGCAGAAAGCCCAGTGTCCAATTCCTGCAGTGATTCCCAATGATAGAGCCGGGCTGGGTAACTCAGTGAGGGCAGGGCGTGGACAATATTCCCTCTGGGTCACGGGGATCAGATCTGTTCCCGGGCCGAACGGTACAACTGCTGAAAGGGAGGGTGGCATTTTAAACTCCGATATTGTAACAAGGGGAAGCGGACATTTAAAACTAATAAAGCCGGCCTCTGAGAGCCCCGATGATTGGATCGATGTGGGATCTGGTGTGGACTGCACCATATAGAGAAGGAAGGGCCCGAGTTCTCTCTCTGGTCTGTGCTGAGTTAGTTTCTCTGAGCTCCGGATGGGCGGGGACACTGCACTTGATCTCAGTGCTGCGGTCTGGAGAAGCGAAGATCAGTGAGACATCCTGCTCCTGGGAGTTTCCTAGTGACCTGGGTGATGGTGCTGGAGGGAGATCGCCTCTCTTCACTTGTTGGAGTCAGTTCATCAACACAGTCTCGAAATAAATGTTTATAATTTGACAAAAAATCCTCAAATGGTGGAAATAAATCCCGATCCCCGTCAGGCCGGAATGGCACTGGTCAGCAAAGTTCCTTAGTGTTAAAGATCCCACAGATAATCAGTGTCCAGTCTCACATATGAAACAAATCATCGCTTCGGGAGGTGGCAGAGGCTCCTGGGCCCTTGGAACTAGATCCCAGCACAAGCCCGTCCCTTCCGGGCAGAAGAACATTGGAGGGAGGAAGGAATGATCTGAGGATGGAAATTGTTCATTGGCAAGAAGTTTGGGTCTTTGTCGCTGGAAGCTCTGCACTAAAGGGAAAGGACGGTGACCCGAGACAGACCCGGTCCAGGATCTCCGCCTCCTTGCAGTCTCTGAGCTCCAGGCAGCTCTGCACTAAAGGGAAAGGAAGGTGACCCGAGACAGACCCGGTCCAGGAGCACCGCCTTCTCCCAATCTCTGGGCTCGGGCAGCTCTGCACTTATGGAAAAGGAAGGTGACCAGAGGTGGACATGGTGCAGGAGCACCGGCTCCTCCCAATCTCCGAGCACCAGGCTCCGGTCAGAAGCTGCTCCTACTTCACTTCAATTAAACCCTACAATCAATACTGGTGATCCACTAAACGTTCCTGGGATGTTATGGAGCAGGAAGTGACGAATAACTCAGCACTAACAGTCCTGTGTGATACTGAGAGCGAGAGAGAGAGAGAGAGAGAGTGAGTGAGAGTGTGAGACAGAGGGAGAGAGAGACAAAGAGAGGGGATAGAGAGAGATGGCGAGACAGAGAGAGTTATAGAGAAAGGGATAGAGATAGAGCGAAAGAGAGTTACAGAGATGAAGAGAGGGAGACAGGGACAAAGAGAGAAAGGGAGATTAGGAGAGAGTCAGAGAGAGAAAATGACAGGGACAGATTGAGTGAGGACGGAGAGAGGTATATAGAGAAGTATCGATCAGACAGAGACCAACCGCTAAGACCCATTAACCAACAATATCGGGATCAGCAGCCGCCAGCCGGTGTTTAAAGGGTTAAATTATGAGGACAGGTAACAGAAACATGGCTTGTATTCCCTTGTATAGCATATTAAGGGGTGAACTGATTCGGTGTTTAAAAAGTTAAAATATTCTATATGGTAGATGAAGCGAATGTTTCCACTGGTGAACGATACAGAACAAGAGGACCTAAACAATGAGAGACTGGTCATCCAGGGATGAAATTTGGCAGAATTTTTTTCACGTAAGGTGTAGCAAAGCACTGGAACTCTCCACAAAGCGGCTGTGGAAGCTGGGGGGCGGGGGGGGGGGAGGCAATTTACAGTTTCAAGACTGTGATCGATTGTACCAAAGGCGGATTAAGAGATAGCCAATGCAGGCAACGGTGTGTGAAACAATCTGGATCACTGGACTCTGAGGCTACTGGTTCCTCACACAATGAGCCCTCACATTCACACACTCTTCAGCTGGGTCTGGATCACTGGACACTGAGGATGCTGGTTCCTCACACACTGAGTCCTCACATTCACACACTCTTCAGCTGGGTCTGGATCACTAGACTCTGAGGCTGCTGGTTCCTCACACACTGAGCTCTCACATTCACTCACTCTTCAGCTGGGTCTGGATCATTGGACACTGCGGATACTGGTTCCTCATACATTGAGCCCTCACATTCACACACTCTTCAGCTGTGTCTGGATCACTGGACCCTGAGGAAGCTGGTTCCTCACACACTGAGCTCTCACATTGACTCACTCTTCAGCTGGGTCTGGATCACTGAACCCTGAGGATGCTGGTTCCTCACACACTGAGTCCTCACATTCACACACTCTTCAGCTGGTCTGGATTACTGAACCTTGATACGGGATATGGAGGGAAGTAGTTAGAACAATGGGTGGGGTGAGTGGGGATTCCCGGTGAAAGTGAGACTCAGTATGTGTTCTAAGGGGAGCCTCGGTAGCTCTGAAGGAGAGCTCGGTGATAATGGCGCTGTTTTATTGTTCAGATGGCTCGGATTTTATTGCTGTCACACTGCTCTCTCTGACCCGTGGTCACAAATTTCTCACAGCAGGCAATCATTGAATCATAGAATCAAAGAGATTTAGAGCACAGAACGAGGCCATCCGGCCCATCATGTCCGTGCCGGCCGACAAAGAGGATATCCACCCCAATCCCACTTTCCAGCACTTGGTCCGGAGCCTTGCAGGTTCCGGCACTTCAATTTCATATCCAAGTACTTTTTAAACGTGATGAGCGTCTCTGCCTCTACCACCCTTTCAGGCAGTGAGTTCCAGACCCCCACCACCGTCCGGGTGAAAATATTTCTTCTCAAATCCCCTCTAAACCTCAGACCAATTACTTTAAATCTCTGCCCCCTGCTTATTGACCCTTCTGCTAAGGGAAATAGGTCCTTCCTATCCACTCTATCTAGGCCCCTCATAATTTTATACATCTCAATTAAGTCTCACCTCAGCGCCCTCTGTTCCAATGAAAACAACCCCAGCCTATCCAATCTTTCCTCATAGCTAAAATTCCCCAGCCCAGGCAAGATCCTCTGCACCCACTCCAGTGCATTCACATCCTTCCTGTAATGTGGTGACCAGAACTGCACGCAGTATTCTAGCTGCTGCCTAACTCGTGTTTTATACAGTTCAAGCATAACCTCCCTGCTCTTATATTCTATGCCTCGGCTAATAAAGGCAAGTATCCCGTATGCCTTCTGAATCACCTCATCTACCTATCCTTGCTACCTTCAGGGATTTGTGGATATGCGCTCCAAGTTCACTCTGATCTTCTGCACTTCTCAGTGTCCTACCATTTATAGTGTATTCCCTTGCCTTGTGAGCCCTCCCCAAATGCATTAACTCACACTTCTCCAGATTGAATTCCATTTGCCACTGTTCTGCCCACCTGACTAGTCCATTGGTATCTTCCTGCAGTCTGCAGCTTTCTTCTTCATTATAAACCACATGGCCAATTTTTGTATCATCTGCAAACTACTCAATCATACTTCCTACTTTAAAGTCTAAATCATTGATATATACCACAAAAAGCAAAGGACTAAATACTGAGCCCTGGGGAACCCCACTGGAAACAGCCTTCAAGTCACAAAAACACCTTTCGACCATTAACCTTTGTTACCTGCCTCTGAGCCAATTTTGGATCCAACTTGCCACTTTGCCTTGGATCCCAGGGGCTTTTACTTTCGTGACCAGTCTGCCATGCGAGACCTTATAAAAAGCTTTGCTAAGATCCATATAGACTACCTCAAGCACACTCCCCTCATCGACCCTCCTTGTTACCTCCTCAAAAATTCAATCAAGTTAGCCAGACACGACCTTCCCTTAACAAATCCATGCTGACTGTCCCTGATTAATTCGTGTCTTTCTAAATGAAGATTTATCCTGTACCAAAGAATTTTTCCCAGGACTCTCCTTGGGACAGTTATTCCAGAAGCGTGTCTCCACATGCCCTCTCACCCTACTGCTGCTCCTCATTTCCCTCTTCCTACTCTTCATAGAAACTGCAACTGGGTACTGACAACTGGAAACACCACTGTTCATACACACCGGGACAGGGGACTCACTGCTGGAAACAACACTGTACATAGACACCGGGACAGGGGACTCACTACTGGAAACACCACTGTTCATAGACACCGGGACAGGGGACTCACTACAGGAAACACCACTGTTCATAGACACCGGGACAGGGTGCTCACTACTGGAAGCACCACTGTTCATAGACACCGGGACAGGGTGCTCAGTACTAGAAACACCTCTATTCATAGACACCAGGACAGGGGACTCTCTACTGGAAACACCACTGTTCATAGACACCAGGACAGGGACTCACTTCTGGAAACGCCACTGTTCATAGACACGGGGACATGGGTCTCACTATTGGAAGCATGTTTGTTCATAGGCACAAGTGCAGGGGACTCGATACTGGAAGCAACAACAATAATAACAACTTTTATTTATATAGCGCCTTTAAAGTAGTAAAACGTCTCAAGGCACTGCAGAGGTGCTTTACAAGACAGAAAATGACACAGAGACGCATAAGGAGAAATTAGGGCAGGTGAACAAAAGCTTGGTCATAGAGGTAGGTTTTAAGGAGCGTCTTAAAGGAGGAAAGGGAGGTAGAGAGGCGGATAGGATTAGGCAGGGAATTCCAAAGTTTAGGGCCTAGGCAAATGAAGGCACGGCCACTAATGGTTCAGCGATTATAATCAGGGATGCTCAAGAGGGCAGAATTAGAGGAGTGCAGATATCTCAGGGGGTTGTGGGGCTGGAGGAGCTAACAGAGATAGGGAGGGGCGAGGCCATGGAGGGATTTGAAAATAATGATGGGAATTTTGAAATCGAGGCTTTAACCGGGAGCCAATGTAGGTCAGCGAGCACAGGGGTGATGGGAGAACGGGACTTGATGCGAGTTAGGACACGGGCAGCCGAGTTTTGGATAACCTCAAGTTTACGTAGGGTAGAATGTGGGAGGCCAGCTAGGAGTGCGTTGGAATAGTAAAGTCTGCAGGTAACAAAGGCATGGATGAGTATTTCAGCAGTAGATGACCTGAGGCAAGGGCGGAGACGGGCGATGTTACTGAGGTAAAAATAGGCGGTCTTAATTATGCTGCGGATATGTGGTCAGAAGCTCATTCCAGGGTCAACTATGACTCCAAGGTTGTGAACAGTGTGGTTCAGCCTCAGACAGATGTTAGGGAGAGGGATGGAGTCAGTGGCTGGGAACGGAGTTCACCACTGTTCATCGGCACAAGTCCAGGAGACTCGCTACAGGAAACAACATCGCTTAAGTTCCAATAAATCCCACAGTCCCGCGGGAGATGGAGAAGCTGTTCACGAACTAGAGAAAGTAAAAGTCCAAAGACAAGACATGCTGATTGGTTTAATGATCTGTTTATTGTTCTCCAGGCATTCCATACACAAAAACCGCCACAGTTTGTGTTCATGTCCTTATATTATTTAGATATTAATTACAGACAGGCTCAGTCTCCATTCACACTCAATTGGTGTAACCCACGTGTTCTGACGCTCATCCAGCAATCAACATCCCATTCTCACATCAGCCTAAACCTCAATGCTGGGTCTTGTATTTATTTGTGTCCAGAGTTTGATTTAATCCAATTAAACCCGTACCGCTATTATAACCTTACCATGCACATAATGCTAGCTCTTCTACCTTGCTCACTGACTCTTACATAGTAAAACGCGGGCCTTGTCAGATATTGGTCAGCGTTATATCTGGAGAAGCCTGGGGCAGAGATGGAGCCTGTTGGGGTTCAGGTAAAAGATGGAAAGAACACAGGATGGGATATGAGATGCAATGCAGATCTAATGCTGGGAATCCCTCCACTCTTTGCTTTGCTTAACTAATTTAAATATTATTCTCAGTGGATATTTCATCCCAATCTTCAGCTCCTCTCTGAATTTAGTCTGGGTCACTGCATAAATACACGTGTTTGTGCAGCAGCTCAATAGCAGGAGCATATAGCTGGTATAGTCTGCGATAAGCATCGGGTCATTGAAACCTGTTGAATAATAACGGTTTGTAATTCGTATTAATAAGAAAGTTATCACAGGCGCCATCCAGAGCAGTAGGAAGTTTCCGGATATGGCGAAGAGTAAGATAATGGATTTCCTTCGGTTCTCCATCTCCGGATCATTGTCATTCGCATCATTCTTGCTGCCCCTCAGCCTCCTGCGGACCCTACTGGCCGCCAAAATGTGTCCTACGGTCAGAGCATTGAGCAGCAATATCAGGAATATTGGGAGCAGTGGGGTGAAACAGCGATCAATCCAGCTAAATGCTACCCACGCAGTTACAGTGTAATACTCTAGTTTTGCATGACAGAACCAGGGTACTTTGTCCACTGTATACAAGGGATCAAATGTAAAGTACCAGGGAATGTTTTTTAAACAGAACAGCAGACACACGGTTCCTATAACCACGGCTGCAGTTTTCTCGGTGCAATAATTAGTCCTCAGCTTCTGGCAACAAATGTTAATAAAACGATCAAAAGTAAAAGCGACTGTTAACCAGACAGAAATATCCGTGGCTGCACGGACCAGGGCGATGTGAAAAGAACATACAGGTGTGATGGACAGGAAGTTAGTAGGGAAATAATTATCCTTATCCGAATCAGTATCATATCAGTGATAATGACCAGTAGATCCGCCGCTGCCATTGCCACCAGGTAGCGGTGATACATCTGGAGAGACCGCATTTTCCCCGGGACAGGATCACAATCGTCATCACGTTAGCTGTAAAAGGGAAACAAATAGAAACAAGGATTCAGCCACCAGGTTACAGCAAGGGAGTCGGTTTCACAGTATTTGGTGTGAAATGTACTTTACTGCAGGATCTGGGAGTCGGAACTGAACTCTTTGCCGCTGCTAGAATTGTGCAGTTGAAAACGATTTTAACATAAAATTGCAATGTTCAGTATATGAGAGTCTGGAGTAAATAAGTGAAAATAAACGTCTCCAGCAAAGAGTAAAACATGAACAAAATGGATTCTCTGGGAATTTCCTCAGAGCTGATCCCGTTCCACCGCCGCAGCTTCGTCGGAATTGGCGAGGAAACCTGGCGGAGTTCCGAGGAAATTACCGGCGCTTTAATTGTACGAGCAAATGTACAGCGAGATAATGAGTTATAATTAATAGCAACAAGTAGCAGTTCAGTGACGGGAGAACGAATGAAAAGAAAACCAAAGAAAAGTGATTGAAAATAAGAACTGAATGGTTAGTTATAAATTGGGAGATAAATGATGGGTGAGGAGCAGTGAGAATGAAGCCCGGCCTGAAATGCGGTAAATGCTAAACGGGGAGCACCGAGGGTGAGATCAAACGGCGGCTATGGATCCGTGAGCAGGAGAGGGGAGCAGATAACAGGCGGGGCGCGAAAGTGGCTCGGATTTGTCAGGTTGTATTCTCAAACTGGTGGTCATGACTAAAAACTGTTGAAAAATCAAATGTCAAACGCCATGTTACAAAGGGACTTGTTGTGGTTGAACTCGACCAGTTTCTGTTTACAAACGACCAGATGGACAGTCCACCTGATCAACCGACTTTCCCTCGCTGGAAACCCCAGGTCTTGACATCGGCGCCTTGAACAGTGCAACATCATCTGGGCAAACTCCAACAATGACCACAAGGGGGGGAAGGTCAGATGTGAGCAGCAACAAACAACCTGAACTTGTCCTGTGATCCCAGGAATGATTGAACCTTCCAAAGTACACGATGTAACAGGGAGCACACTCCCGACCTCGCTTCTGTCACCTCTAATAATGAATGAAACTTCAGAGGGAGGTGATGGCGGGGATTCCGAGCTCGCAGCAAAGACCAGTGCAAGTGACAATAGCGGCTGCAGTCCAACCCAGGACAACAAAGTACCTGCCGAGAATCAGCTACAGAGAGACTGAAAGGGAAGGTCCTACCTCTGAACTGGACGAATCCATCTGTAATATTAATCCCAATGAGAAATTAGGAGAATCTGTGTCCCTGGTGTGGAAAACTATCCATAATTACATCCTAGGGGATATGGGATATATATACAACTGAACATTCAGAAGAAACAAAAAACAATATCAGTGTTTGACTCAGGATAATGTGTCGTATGGCAAGTTGTCAGCTTGACATGGAAAGGAACGTCATGGGTTAAATGTTGGACAGCGTGTCATATAATCCGTTATCAGCTTGATATGGGTAAGGAACATCATGGGTTAATTATAGGACATGTGAAATATAATCGGTTATCAGCTTGATATGAGTAAGGAACATCATGACTTAATTGTAGGACAGTGTGAACATAAGAACATAAGAAACAGGGGCAGGAGTAGACCAATCGGCCCCTCGAGCCTGCTCCGTCATTCAATAAGATCATGGCTGATCCAATCTTGGCCTCAACACCACTTTCCCGCTCTCTCCCCATACTCTTTGACTCCCGTGTAGTTCAATATCTGTCAATCTCCGCCTTGAATATATTTAATGACTCCGCCTCCACAGCTCTCTGGGGTAGAGAATTCCAAAGATTCACGACTCTCTGAGAGAAGAAATTCCTCCTCATCTCCTTCTTAAATGGGCGATCCCCTTATTCTGAAACTTTGCCCCCTAGTTCTAGATGCCCCCACTAGGGGAAACATCCTCTCAGCATCCACCCTGTCAATCCCCCTCAGAATCTTATATGTTTCAATATGATCACCTTTCATTCTTCTAAACTTCAGTGAGTATAGGCCCAACCTGCTTATAAGTCAACCCCTTCATCGCAGGAATCAACCTAGTGAACATTATCTGCACTGCCTCCAATGCAAGTATATCCTTCCTTAAATATGGAGACCAAAACAGCACGCAGTACTCCAGGTGCGGTCTCACCAGCGCCCTGTAATGTTGCATCAAAACTTCGCAACTTTTATACTCCATACCCCTTGCAATAAAAGCCAACATTCTGTTAGCCTTCGTAATTACTTGCTGTACCTGCATGCTAACTTTTTGTGTTTCATGTACTAGGGCTGCCAGATCCCTTTGTACCGCAGCATTTTCTAGTCTCACTCCATTTAAATAATAATTCGCTTTTTCATTCTTCCTTCCAAAGTGGATAACCTCACATTTTCCCACATTATACTCAATCTGCAAATTTTTGCCCACTCACTTAACATATCTATATCCTTTTGCATACTCTTTGTGTCCTCCTCACAACTTGCTAACCAATCTCTCTTTGTATCATCAGCAAAATTGGCTACAGTACACTCGGTCCCTTCATCCAAGTCATTAATATAGATTGTAAATAGTTGAGGCCACAGCACTGATCCCTGTGGCACCCCACTAGTTACTGATTGCCCATCGGAAAATGACCCATTTATCCCGACTCTCTGTTTTCTGTTAGTTAGCTAATTCCCTTTCCATGCCAATATATTACCCCCAACCCCATGCGCTCTTATCTTGTGCAGTAACCTTTTATGTGGCACCTTATCGAATGCCTTCTTGAAATCCAAATACACTACATCTACTGGTTCCCCTTTATCCACCCTGTTTGTTACATCCTCAAAGAACTCAAGCAAATTTGACAAACACGATTTCCCTTTCATAAAACAATGTTGACTCTGCTTGATTGTCTTATGATTTTCTAAATGTCCTGCTATTTCCTCCTTAATAATGGATTCCTGCATTTTACCATAATTGGTTTACTGCTTTCTGTCTCCCTCCTTTCTTGTATAGTGGCGTTACATTTGCAGTTTTCAAATCCACTGGGACCGCTCCAGAATTAAGGGAATTTTGGTATATTACAACCATATTATTTGCTAGTTTACCCTCATATTCTATCTTCTCCCTCTTTATAATTTTTTTCGTCATCCTTTGCTGGTTTCTAAAAAAAATCCCGATCCTCTGGCCTACCACTAATCTTCGCAGCACTTCGGCTCACTGTCCGTGCAATGTCCCGAATATAAACATTAAAGCATAGAATATTATAATATCAAAAAGCATATCGTAAAAGGAAGAGGGAGGAAAGTTAGGGCGTGATATTGTCGAATTTCTGAAACTGACCCGTAATCTGCAAAGTAATCACTTCCGGACAAACACAGCACATGACCAGACCCGCAAGGAGAGCAGTAATCCAGCGAGGCACGGACTTATACAATCAATAACCGGTTACAATGGCTCACCGGGAACTCCAAGGGTTGCAAGGAAAACTTCAGAAAATGTTATACCAGTTACACGCGATTAATAGAACTCCCATTGCAGAAATGATGATGACTCGGGGTGCTTGACACACAGGAACACAGGGACACAGGAGGAGGTCATTCAGCTCCACAAGCCTTTTGCGACATTCCATGAGATCCTGGATGATCTGCACTGCAATCCATTTACCCGTCTTGGTTCCATATCCCTTGATACCCATACCTTAAAAAATTATATCCATCACATTCAAAAATTTCAATTGAACAAACATTGACAGGCTTTTGGGAAAACGAGTTCCAGATTTTCACTGCCCTTTGTGTGAGAAAGTGTTTCCTGATTTCACTCCTAAATGGCATCGCTCTCATTTTAAGATCATGTCCCCTCGTTCTCCAATCCCCACCACAGGAAACAGTTTATCTGCATCTACATTATCGAATCACTTTATCGTTTTAAATAACTCGATTATATCACCCCTCAACATTCCAAAGACAAGGAATACAAACTACATTTATGCAACCTGTCCTCACAATTTAACCCTTTAAGCCCCGGTGTAATTCAGGTGAATCTGCGCTGAACTCCCTCCAAGACGAATACATTTTTCCTGCGGTGCGGTGCCCAAAACTGAACCTCGTGCTCCAGATGGGGTCTGACCAAGGTTCGATATAACTGAAGCATCACTTGCTCACTTTCGAATTTAAACACCCTTGTGATAAAAAAACAAAGACCCATCAACATTTATCCCTACTTTGTGTCTGCTTCCTCGCAACCAACTACCGACCCGTCTCACAAGGTTACCTCCAATTATGTGCGATCTCACTTTTGTTAATAATCTCTGTGCGAAACCTTATCTGAAGCAGGGAAATAACTGACACTGCAGTGCAACTTGAGAATATGGGGACGAACATTCCATTACATCGTGTGCTGACGATATTTACAGTTAAAATTACACCCGCTGACAGGACATTGAATGAAGATAACAATTGGAGCTTTTGCTGGACATTATAAGTGCATTATAATCTCAATGAACATATCACTCAAGGAAGATGGCGGACAGGAGGATGTGATATTCAATTAAATTCTGACATTGATTTGGAAACAGCAAAACAAATGCTTCAGAAGGAACAGAAAAAATATCGGACACGTATCAAGACCAGTGACACAATTAAACCCTGATTCACAAAGTCAGTAAGTTCAGAATCAGTTAGCGGAACACCAAACACCGCCTGTAGAACTGGAACACGGCAAACAGATAGACAATACATTCAACTTTATTTATCTCTGAGAAATGTTGGGGAGACTTGCTGCGGGACACCGAGCCACAACTGACCCTGTGAGCTGATACATTCAGCGAAACCCTTATTAATACAGGAGCGAAGCTTCCAGTGGGAGCATTAGGCTGCATTGTCCCTGAGATTGGTGAGAGTCAGTGGGACAGTGAGACAACTCACTTCACCCTGTCCTTACTGAGTAACATCTTTAAAAAGACTTGGCAGAGTTTTAAAACCAAAAGCCAAAATATTGCATTTTGATGCCGATCACATTTGTTCAAAAAACCTGGAAGTTTTAGTAGCACCGGGTGTTGGGAACTCAGTCCACTGAATGTGAGATTTCAGTTTCCCAGCTGAAGGGCAGAATTTTTGATTCCTTTTAAAGTAAAGTTTAAAATATATCGGTTTCATACCCTGGGCTCTGTCACACTAAACTATGAATCTGAGCTAGAGGAATGTAACACAGACACAGATTACAGAACGATGTGATAAAAGTGTTTAAAATGATGGAAGGATGGGAGAAGGTAGATAGAAGCAGATTGATTCCAGTAAATGATGCGGTCAAGAACCACGCGTCATAGATACAATATTGAATAGAAGACATTCGGAACATTTGGAAAAGAGAGCGTGAGCAACCTCTTTAGAAAGAGAGTTGGGAGGCGGTGGAATTCAGTTCCAGAGTTAGTGGCTGAGGCAGAAGCTATGCTCAGTTTCAGAGTAGAGTGGATAGGTGGATGGAGGAAGAGGTGATGAAGGGATATGGGGACAGGCTGGGTAAATGTGTTTACAAATATCTTCTAATTGTAAGGATCAGAAGGGACTTAAATATGACTTGTTATCGAGCAGCGGTTTCACCGGGCGGCCAGGCTTGCTGAGAGTTCAGCCGGTGTTATATCAACCTGCAAGTGTGTGATCTGAGCAATAAAAGTGTCCGGTTAATATAAAGGGAGCAGAACCCGGCTTCTAATCGGTGCTATGGGAAAAATGCGGGTGATGGAAACTGCAACGGATTTTTCAAATGGGGACAAACCCAGGAGAGTTTCACAGAGCGCCGCTGCATTGTTTCAATCGCTCTCTCACTGCATTGGATTCCCGGTCTGAGCTGCAGGAAGGGATGTGACAGAGACCAGCTGCCTCCCACCGGCTGAAGGCAGAACAATGCCCGCCCGGTGGGTGAAGAGGAGTCTGAGAACAGGCTGGTGACCGGTCAGGGGAGAAGATCAGGGGAGAGTCTGTGCCCCTGCATGGAGCAGAAACCCTCCCTCGGCATGGAGTGTGATCACCAGGAACAATACCCAGCACTTTGCTGGAAACAGACCGAGAACAGCGGGAAGATTCTGATTAATGGGACTGAACAAATCCCAGTCCTGATTGTCCAGATTCCCAGGTATATGTCCAGGAGCGGCCGTCAGTGGATCAGTCCCCAGCGGGAGTCAGAGGAGGAGAAACTACAGCATTTTACAACACAGTGAATGTTCAGTAAAATATAGTCCTTGTCAGATATTACCGAGAGCTACCAGAAAGAAGGGGAAGAGAGAAAAGCTGTTCGGCCATGTAAACAATGGAATTAAAATAATCCATTGAACCACAAACTGCACTGGTTCTCATTTGAAACGGAATAATTTGAAAGACATTTAATGAAGAAAATAATCTGCAGTTTTTCTGGGGGTTTAAAGAACATTAAAAATTCAACAAGTTATCAGTCAATGAACGAGGGAGAGCGGGAAATACAGTCACTGAATTTCTGGCTTTAAATTGACTTGGGGAAAAAACAGTGAAAAAAGGACAGTTACCGAGATAAGAGCAGGAATACAGTTAACCCCTGATTCACAACTTTAGTAATGGAATATAATCACTTACCGGGGATTCCAACGGATGCTATAATCGGATAGTAAATCATTACTGTCTGTATAACTGGCGGTAACTCGGTAAATGGATACGCGGTGAACGGAACTCTCATTCTGTTTGAGAAGTGATGTTGACTCTTGGCACTGGACACAGGGCTCAACTGAATCTGTGAGATGAGAGATTAAGAGAAATCCATTATTTATAATCGAGGGACACTTCCCGTGGGACCAGGAAACAGCAGGAGTATTGACATTACTTCCAGTCATTTGGGCAGCGCGTCAACACCCTTCACTGTAATGTTTGTGCTGCACTAATTATCTCCAAATTGATATTACAAGTGTTTTGAAATGAAAACGCCCAAAGATTGGAATAATATTTTGCTCACATTTCTATCTGTTAAAGTACTGAAAGCCGAGCTCTGGCGGCATCGCTGCAACACCTTAAACAGAAGCAGCCTCAGTTTCCCCTCTGTGACGTCACACGGTTCGCTCCTGTCGATGCACCAACTGAATTCCACCAATTCTCAAACATCTTTCAATGTTTACACCGCCCCCGGCGCTCCAAACTCAGCCCTTTCAATGTGGGAGTTCAGGCAGGCAATTGAGCGAGGAATTTATGTCTTTAGGACGGGAAGAGTTCGGGCTTTGCAACAAAACCTGGAATAAAATAAATCTAAAATATCAGGTAGAAAGATGTAACCATGGACACGGGCTCGAAACATCCTCGGTTTCACTGAAATCCACATTCGATAAAGATTGCAGGTGATGTTAAAGCAGAGCCCTTTCAGTTTTAAGAGGGATAACCCAGGTATAGGGTACTGTACAATATTGAAATAGATTGGGCCACATTTGGAGCAGAATCTCTGTGGAAATCTCCATCCCCCAGGACTCGGCGGGCTGCGGTGGGATTTCGAGTTTCTGCTCAGTTCATTATTTTCTATTATTATCCATTCCCGGTAGTTTCACTTTGATCTTTCCAGTGATATTATCGAAGGTCAGACCGTGTAATACAGGTGCAATCAGAGCAGGAGTAGGTCATTCAGCGTCTCGGGCCTGCTCCGCCATTCAATTTGATCATGGCTGATCTGCAGCTCAGCTCCATTTCCCCGGCTTTGCTACTTTATATCCTCACCGTACAACAATGTATCGATCACAGCCATGAAAGGTCCAAATGATCCCCAGCATCCGCAGCTTTTTGTGGGTTAGAATTTCAAATTTCCACCACCCATCGTGTGAAAAAGTGCATCTTGATTTCGCTCCTGAATGACCTAAATATAATGTTAAGTTTATTGCATAGAATTACATATAATATCCAGCACAGAAACAGGCCATTCGACCCAACTGGTCCATGCCGGTGTTTCTGCTCCACACGAGCCTCCTCTCACTCCATCACCATGGCCTTCTGGTCGTTTCACCCTCATGTGTTTATCTAGCTTCCCCTTAAATACAACTTTGCAATTTCACTCAACTAATGCTTGTGGTATCGAGTTCTACATGATGTCCCCTTCTTCATGATTCTTGCACCAGGTATCCCGGTATCTACCCTATTTAATCGTTTGACATGTTAAGCACTTCTTACAGATCAGCCCTCAATCTCCTTTACTCAAGGGAATGGAAGCCATATTTTTTGCAACCTGTCCTCGTAATTTAACACTTTTAGATCAGGTAAAACTCTGGTGAATCTGCGCTGCACCAACACCAAGGCCCATATATATTCAGTGAGGGCCTCGGGAGCCGGGGGAAGAAAGGAAGACTGCAGAATGGGATTGGAGGGGGAGATTGGGGCCTCGTGGAAAGAGAGGGGAAATGGGGGTCGGAGGATTGGGAGACTAGAGGATGGGGGGTCAGAGAAAGTATAATGGGGTCAGGCAGAGGGGGGATGAGGGTCATGACAGGGAAATTTGGTCAGACAGATGGGGGAAGAGGGTCAGCAGCAGCTAAATAGTGTCAGTGTGAGGGGGAAGAGGGTCAGCAGCAGGTAAATGGGGTCAGTGTGAGGGGAAAGAGGGTCAGCAGCAGGTAAATGGGGTCAGCGTGAGGGGGCAAGAGGGTCAGCAGCAGGTAAATGGGGTCAGAGAATGGGGGGAAGAGGGTCAGCAGCAGGTAAATGGGTTCAGAGAATGGGGGGATGAGTGTCAGCAGCAGGTAAATGGGGTCAGAGAGAGGGGGAAGAGGGTCAGCAGCAGGTAAATGGGGTCACAGAGAGGGGGAAGTGGGTCAGGACAGGTAAATGGGGTCAGAGAAAGGGGGGATGAGGGTCAGGGCATGTAAATGGGGCCAGAGAGAGGGGAAACTCCAGAGGGCTTTCGATGATCAGACGATGATTATGGTAAAGACTGAGATCGATAGATATTTGGGCACTAAGTGAATCAAGGGATATGGAGATAGGGTGGGAATCTGAAGTTGTGGTG